>JAQIWR010001709.1:0-12903 GCA_034695945.1 Glomeris hexasticha
GCTAATAACTTTTGTTTTTCAATTTTTAATCGATTTCTGCTTTAGCCAGTGTTATAAGGGACGTAATAACTACTGAAAAAGCAGATTATCAGGGTGTATGCTTCAAAACCCTGCAGGTCAGTTCTCCTTTAAAACAAATTAAAACTTGTAGTTTGAATTTATAAACTATTAAAACTTATAGTTTGAATTTAAAAACAATTAAAACTTATAGTTTGAATTTAAAAACAATTAAAACTTATTTTAAATTTAAAACCAATTACAACTGAAACCAATCAACTTATATTATGAAATCAAAACCTATAAAAACTTATATTTTGAAATTAAAACCTATACAAGCCTATGTTTTGAATGTATATATTTTGAAATTTAGACCTATGTTTGACTGGCTTCTGTATACTGAATCACATTTTAACTAGCGGATGTGAACCGCGCACATTCACACGTTTCGCATTGACGTAGCGATGTTTACTGACTAATAACAATAATAGGTAATCGCGTTTACACTGTACAGGTAGCAGCTGCGTATATATACTTTCCTGTCGA
The DNA here is from genome assembly GCA_034695945.1 of Glomeris hexasticha. Classification (NCBI taxonomy): domain Eukaryota; kingdom Metazoa; phylum Arthropoda; class Diplopoda; order Glomerida; family Glomeridae; genus Glomeris; species Glomeris hexasticha. The sequence goes on from JAQIWR010001709.1 coordinate 544, forward strand.
GCCTGTTTACGTTTCCTGATTGTCTAAAAGTTTTTCCCTCTCTCCATTCGTTACCCTACGCAGACACTCGGTGGATGGCCCAGGTCGGGTCTCGCATCCCGGAACCCGTCAAGGGTTCCTCCGACAACAGCGGCACCCCGTCCAGGCTCCAGCAGATGCAAGCCCGGTTCCAGAGGAAGTTGCAAGAAGAAAAAGACGGCAAGATGGGAAGTCTGTCCGCCCCAAGTTCGATGATCACGCCCGGTCCCGGCTCCGTAAGGCAGTTCTTCGCGCAGAGAAGGGCCGCGGCGCAAAGCGGGTCCCTCTCGGTCACCACCGCCGCCAACAACAAGAACAATAACGTGGCTGGACCTAAGCACGGCAGCCCTGTCGGTTGGGACAAATCGTATCCTTTGTCACCCATCAAGAGGTCCGGATCGAGCTCCGGTGGTAGCAGTAGCGGTTACGAATCGGTGGGCGCGACGACTAACGGCAAACCTCCTCCGGGTTACCCGAAAGACGTGAGACGTTTTTTTAAAAGTAAACTGCAGTGAAACCTGTGTATTTTGAACACTGTTGGTTTCAAAAAAAAACCTGGTCAACGTATTTAAAAATGCATAGAAAATGAACGACGGGCGCTTTACGACAACATTCAAACCTCTTTTTAACGAACCTGCTTTTAACGAAAAGACCGCTGTAACGAATTTTTCTAAGGATTTGGTTGGCCACCATGTTAAATTGGTACTATACAACGAATTCTTTATAACAAATTTTCCTTTGTAAAGAAGTAATTTTAGTACACCAAGGTTCAAAAATGTTCTTTACTCCGAAATTTAAGGTCAAAGTCATATCTTAATGGAGGGTCATGTGACAACAGGCTGCGGGTGGTCCAGTATTCTTCTGAGATTTCTCTTGGAAAAGGCGGTAATTGGCTTGTGGCCACCGTTTACCTTTTTCAGAAATCCAGTGCAGAAACATTACATGCAAATGGTGACAATGACGAAATTTCGTTAAAATGACTTGTTTCGTATAACAAAACCTCGATATAGAGAAGAAATTGTACGGTCCCCTAATATTCGTTATAAGGAGGTTTGACTAGTAGGTATTATTGATTATACAGACGCGGACCACACAGACAATGGGGTAAAAAAAGCACTATGTGCAGTAGAACTTCCATAGTTGACCACCTCCCTAAAGTGACCACATTTTCAATGCTTGAACATTCACGTGAATCTCATTCCTTACGCTGACCACCTCCGTATGTTACTTACCCAGTTTCTAACAAGTTCCTTGGGTGGTGGTCACCTTACAGAGGTTCTACACTGTAATACGAGGAACTTTTGGCAGCCAATATGAAGTCAGTATAGGCCGATGACGTCATAATATACCCCTATATGACCATTATAATTATAGTGCGTTGGGTTTATTACTTGGCGTAAATTGTTTTTATAGAAGCCCAGGCTTTTATTCATATTTTGGATTGTCAGGATGGGCTTTTAATAGAAACCCGGCTTATATTTTATGCAATACCAAGTATACCCTATGAAAGTATATAAATTTTGATAGAAAAGCTAAACTTACCTCGATTATAACGTAATCCCACCGATGGCCGGCTTGTATTGGGAACCGGCGTTTAATCCATTCCGTCCTAAATGACCCGGCTTCAATTGGAGACCGGCTTTTGAAAGAGAATATACGGTACCTGCCTTATGACCAGTGTCAAATAACAACGAAAACCCATGGGACCGAACAATATTTCCGTTACAAACAGGTTTCCGCTATAGACAGTGATTTTATTATGGAAACGGCCTGCAAGGGACTAAAACACCTGTTTTAGCCAGGTTTCCGCTTCTGACAGGTTCCAGTATTGACAGGTTTACCTGTTTACAGTGGCCAACCTATCGGGTTTATACACATTATAAAGATACAGCAGCGTACTATAAGGTATGGCGCGGCATCCAACCGTAATCTGAATATAAGGGTGGTCAACTTTACAGGTTTCATTGTATAAGAAAGAGTAGACTTTCAAACGGTGACCTGACCCAGAGTTGCCCATTGCAGAAGAAATCTCCAACCAGCCTCAAACCGCCCGCCAGACGCGCCCCCTCGTTGGACCGCAAGGCCCCGGCGGCTTTCCCGACGAACGAGATTAAACGTTCAAGTTCCCAGATCCTGACCAGAAGCAATTCGAACACGAAGGAGAATAACTTGAACAACAACTACCAGCCGAGAATAATGAAGGCCTCGCCGCCGCCGACCAAACGACAACCGCCCAAGTGGACGCCGTCCAAACCTTCTCAAAGCCCGACCGTCGTCGACTACCAACCTCCCGCTGCTCCTCGCAGGCCCCAGAACCTGTTCGGGGACAGCATGTCTATCAAACCCAAACCGGCATCTTTACCAGCGTCTAAAGTAACGACCCCGGTTGCATCTTACGGCACGAAGTCGGCGATGGCGGCTTCGCCGCCCGCCAAACAGACCCTGGGATTGCCGTTCTTTAAGTCCAAACAGAAAGAGGTAAATCCTAATTGTGTATATAGAAGGAACCAGGAACCACTGAAGGTGCATATACTGTGTCGGTTTTTTCCAGGAACCCAAAGGTTCAGCGGCGAAGGAGAAAGAGAAGCCGAAGAACACTTCGCCCCCGGACCCGAATCTAGCGGAGTGCGCGGTGTGCGGTCGGAGGTTCAACAAGGACCGTATCGGGAAGCACGAGGAGGTTTGCCGAAAGGCGTCCACCAAGAAACGTAAAGTTTTCGATCCGACTAAAATGAGGGTTCAGGGAACGGAGCTGGAGCAGTTCGTGATGAACAACAAGCGGTCGGCGCAGAAGGGGAAGCCGCAGGAACAAGTTCAGGTATATAATGGAAACCCGTACGAGGTTTTTTTATTTGAACGAATGAAAAGGTTTGGCCCAGTTAATTTATATTTTGTGAGAGTTGCACGTAATAGATGTTTGCTTCAGAATTACAGAGGATTATAGATTTATCAAGGTAACTGAACGGAGCAAATGGAAATAAAGTTTCTTTTGTAATAGGTTTCAAATTCCAAAATATAGGTTTTAGACTTCAAAATATAGGCTTCAAATTTCATAATATAGGTTTCATACTCAGAAATACTGTTGTTTTTTCTTTTTGAACTATTAAGGTTCAGCATAAAAATTTGGCCCCCTGGTGGCCAAACGCCGCTAGCAGAAGCGCCCTGGTAGTGTCCAGCACATTTTTAATTTCTCTCCAGGAAATCTAAAAAAGAAATACTGGAAATCGTTAAATCTTTAGTTGCAGAAAACATTTTTACATTTTACAAATAAATTTGAGCGTTGTAGTTAAATCGTACTATTTTTGCTGTGCTTCCAAACTTCATTTTACTCTTTTCACGCAGTTTTTGGAGCACCACAAAAATAGTACAATTTAACTACAACGCTCAAATTTATTTGTAAAATGTAAAAATGTATTCTGCAACTCATGATTCAACGATTTCCAGTATTCCATTTTTAGTTTTCTTGAAAAAAATTCAAAATGTGATGGATTCTACCACGGCGCTTCTGCTTGCGACGTTTGGCCACCAGGGGGCCAAATTTTCTTGATGCTATGGTGGAATAAAAATTCAGATGTTCCACTATAGACAGGTATAAAACTGTTCCACAAAAATTATATTTTATCCAAAATTTATTTAAACCGGCTGTAAATACAAATTAAAAAACAGTTAATAATCCTGTCTATGGTGGAATAGGAAAGGGACCGAAGAATTTCCACCATCGAGGTATTTCCACCATAGACAGTTTCCACCATAGACAGGTTTCACAGTATTACCAAAAACTTTTTTAATTGAATCCAAAATGTGTTTAAATCGGCTGTAAATACAAATTAAAATACAGTGAAACGTTAAACCTGTCTATGGTGGAATAGGTAAGGGATCGAAAGCATTTCCACCATAGACAGTTTCCACCATAGACAGGTTTCAAACACAGATTTTTGTACATTTTATGCAACCATTGTACTATAAACTGGTTTAAAGTTTTAAAACAATTCATATTTTCCAACATGGACAGGTTTCCAAAATACACAGATAGTATAACCTGTCTATGGTGGAATAGGACTACACGGAATGAATTTACATCACAGGTATGTCCACCATAGAGAGGTTTTCACGCAACAATCGTAGTAAGTTATATCTTGGGTTATATTAGTTTAATAATTCAAAAATTCATATTTTCCGCAATAGACAGGTTTCCAATAAACCTAGCAAAACGTGTTTGTGGTGGAATAGCAATGTCCAACATAGGCAGCTATTTCCACCACAGACAGGTTTTTCAAAGTATGTTTTTAAAAAAAAAAATCATATTTTCCACCATGGACAGGTTTCCATTTATATAGTCAGTGTGACCTGGCTATAGTGGAATCATAAGGGACAGAATAAATTTCCACCAAACGGGTATTTCCACCATAGACAGTTTTTCCAGCATAAAGAGGTTCATTTTAAAATAAATTAATTATGATGTCAACGTCACTGATTAAAAATTATAAATTAAAAATTATAAAATAACATCGCGTTTCAACATTTAACATACTTATGAGCAGGAACAGGGATGATTTTTGAATCCAGATACACGTTTTCACTCTCATCTCCGGATTTCTGATAGGGAAAAAATCAAAAAATATTCCATTATTCGAAAAATAGGCCTAACGTTAAAAAAACCGTTTTTTCCGTCAAATAAAATCGCTTACTTTCGTGAATGCTCCGAAAAATGACAGTTTATCTTCGGTATTGGGCTCGACGGAGTAAAGGAACGACTGAATGTTGCTTTTACCTTTATTTTCCAACGTTAATTTCGCCAAAATGCGAACCAACTGAGATGAAATGTCGATCGTGCGTTCAACTTTTTTCACCGAAATTTCCGGATTAATCGACGCAAAAGCACAGTAGGAAACGATGCCCAGAGCCAAATAAGCGTGAAACACCTTCATTTTTCAAGATTCAACTGTGGAAAACTCGCAGGTCGCACGATTTTTTAAACGCGACACGTGTACTGCCGTCGCGATCGAAGCGTCATCACGAGCCGGGAAAAACCGGTACGCCGATACTACACCGGTACTAAATTACTGTACCGGTACGCCGATACAGTACGAGTTTGGAAAACCGGTACGTCGTTACTGTACCGGTACGGTCCTACCGGAGCGCTCTCGGAGCAAGATCGGAGCATGATTAGAAATTAGAACGAGTTCCAAGACGGCGGTTCGGAGCGAAATTTTTTTCATCGACGACGATCGAAAAACGACAGGCAACCGGCTAAAAACGTTGCATTTACGTTGCAAGTCTTTGCGAGTTGAGAATCATTTTTCGCAAAACATTGGCGAGAAAAATGTGGACAGGTGCTGCGCCCTCTGGCGGATGGAAAAGAACCGGGATCGAACTAGATCGAACCACTGATCGAACGCAAAACAAGATGGCGTCGGAATTTTTCGTTGTTTGATTTCTCGATTTTCGTACCAAGATACGAATAAAATATAAATATGCTACGTACGTTTTCAAAGCATATAACGTTTTTATAAGTCAATATTGTCGTTTATTAGATAAATGACTGATCGCAAATTTCGGTTTAATAAAGAAAACACGATTGAAATGATTGTACTCGATATGAATTAAAAGTAGATGTACTTGCGAATTAATATATTATAATGAAACTTAATTAATAACGACAACGTTCGGAATAGTCATTACAGCGGTCCAAAATTTAATTCAGTTATGAAAATGTATAAACAACTTGAAAATAATTTCATCAGTTCACATTCGATTTCATGCATGATCCAATATTATAGGCCTATATATGAGTAAAATCATTATTAAAATTAATATACTGATAAAAACAATATTCTAATCAATATTATATAACAAGTACATGGCAGTGGCTTGTATTGAACGTGTATAAAAATGTATAAAGTCAATTGTTGGCAGTGCTGGCCGGGATTTCTCGATTAAAAACAAACATATTACAAATACGTTTTGTAAAAATGTATATGTAAAAATTGATGGTGCAAAATGACGCACTTGAATATAAAACAATTTCCCTAAATCCTGCATATATATAATATATAAAGCTAAACTATAAAATGAACACATTGGGATTTAGGATTATTAATTAATTTAAGAAAATATCAAAACAAATTCCTGAGGGAGTAAAAAATATAAAATGGGGTAAAAATAAATGCAATGTGTATAAAAAATAGTGAATTACACCCATTGTGTGCCTGATAAAAAGAATTACATATTATCAGATTGCACGCAAAGCCTCCGCTTCGTTCCCCGCGCCGTGAAACTGCTCGGGCCGTCGTCGCGTTCAAACGAATCGTGACACGTGCTGTAAAGAAAAGTTAAAACATTAAAAAGTGATTTAGAATATGACAGTCTGGCCATATAATATTCTCATGGTGCCTATTGCTGTTGGTGTTCAAGGAGAAGTAGTTCCTTAGCGGATGTAAAATACGCTCGATGACCGGATCGCAGACCGTCGATTTTTCATTCTCGGTTTTGGAGGAGTCACAAGTTGGAAGACAGATAACCCTGTAATTAACGATTATATAACTGAAGACGTAATTATACTCAAATGCATCGCAATAGACTAAATAGATAGAATGTGGAAATTATCTATGTTTGGGCTACGTGTTTTAAAGTTACAAAAGTACATTCTAATGAAATTTACAAAAATGTTTCAAAGCTACAAAAGCATATTATAAAGTCACAAAGACACATTCTAAAGTTGGAAAAGTACCTACATTCTAAAATTACACAAGTATATATCGTTAAAAAGTATATTATAGTTTAAAAGTATATTATAGTTAAAGAAGTATATTATAAAGTTACAAAAGTACATTCTAAAGTTACAAAAATGTTTAAAAGTTGCAAAAGTATATTATAAAGTTACAAAAATATGTTTAAAAGTTGTAAAAGTATATTATAAATTTACAAAAGTATGTTATAGTTACAAAAACATATTATAAAGTTACAAAAGTAATTCTAAAGTTACAAAAATATTTAAAAGATGCAAAAGTATATTATAAAGTTACAAAAGTACATTCTAAAGATACAAAAATATGTTTAAAAGTTGCAAAAGTATATTAAAAAGGTCCAAAAATGTTTAAAAGATGCAAAAGTATATTATAAAGTTACAAAAGTACATTCTAAAGTTACAAAAATATGTCTAAAAGTTACGAAAATATGTTTAAAAGTTGTAAAAGTATATTATAAAGTTACAAAAGTATATTATAAAGTTACAAAAGTATATTATAAAGTTACAAAAGTATATTATAAAGTTACAAAAGTAAATTCTAATTTAGTTACAAAAATATGTTTTAAAGTTACAAAAGTATATTATAAAGTTACAAAAATATGTTTAAAAGATGCAAAAGTATATTATAAAGTTACAAAAGTACATTCTAAAGTTACAAAAATATGTTTAAAAGTTAAAAAAACATGTTTGAAAAATACAAAAATATGTTTAAAAGTTACAAAAATATGTTTAAAAGTTGTAAAAGTATATTATAAATTTACAAAAGTATGTTATAAAGTTACAAAAACATATTATAAAGTTACAAAAGTAATTCTAAAGTTACAAAAATATGTTTAAGTTGCAAAAATATGCTTAAAAGCTACAAAAATATGTTTAAAAGTTGTAAAAGTATATTATAAAGTTACAAAAGTACATTCTAAAGTTACAAAATATGTTTAAACGTTGCAAAAGTATATTAAAAAGGTCCAAAAATGTTTAAAAGATGCAAAAGTATATTATAAGTAACAAAAACATATTATAAAGTTACAAAATTACATTCTGAAGTTACAAAAGTACATTCTAAGTTTACAAAAATATGTTTCACTAGAAATTCAGCTAAATACTGTTAATTATTATTATGTTTACAATGACTTTCCACAATTTCAAATTAAATAAAAAATTCTATATTTTGTTTAGATCCATACCTTACAATCATATTTTAATACTCATTATTTTGGTTGAAGATTAAATACAATTATCTAACCCATCGTTCCTTTCGCCATCTTCTTTCCCGTTTGTCATCACCGCAGGGACCTTTTCCACCCCACGTGACCTCCGTGTCTTAATTCCTTCAGCTTTTCCAACAACCTGCAAATCAAACTTAAAACAAATTATCTTATCAACATCAAACACCATTATATTGGAAAATACTTACGGCAGCTGAAAGTGTTCCTCCGTTGCACTGGTGAATTAAGGCACTTTCATCCGGGACCAGGTCGTACAATCCCGGGATGTTGCCCCAGAACAACCGCGGCTGGTAACGCGAAGTAAAGCTTTCGGATTCGACGATTGCCGGTTCGCACTGAAATAGCTAATTGTTTATATAAACACTTAAAATGAACAGCAATAATTATTAGTGAGTGGGATGGGTTACTCGTAGGAAGCGACTGATGACACCCTTGTACTCGCGGGGCATCGACGCCAGGTTCTCGAACACCCAGAACAGCGGACGGTCTCCGTTGAACCGCAAGATCGTTTCTAGGATTCTGTAATACTCGAAGAATGCGAATCCAGTCCCGTTTACATCTGCAATATCAGTGCAATCTTAATATGAGTGGAAACCCGACTGTGGTGGAATCAGACTAAGATGAAATATTAATATGGTGGAAACACATCTACGCGTGTTATATAAATAAGGTGGAATCTGTCTATTTTGTTGTCTTAACATTGTGGAACATGTGGTGGAATCCGATTATGGTTTAAGCACAGTTATGGTGGAATCTTGGTGGAAACACGTTTGTGATGGGACCTGAACATGTGGAAACCTACACATTGTGGAATCAGTCTACGTTGGGAAAGCATCTATGGTTCAAGCACATTTATGGTGGGATCTGATTGTGGTGGAAACACATTTTATGGTGGGATCTTAACGAGTGGAAACAAATACATGGTGGAATGTTACTGTTGTGGGAACTGTGGTGGAAACACATGTATGGTAGGATCTGAACAAGTGAAAACCTATTTAAACATGGTGTAATCTGACTATGGTGGGATCGCATCTACGGTGGAAACACGTTTATGGTGGGACCTGAACAAGTGGAAATGTAAACATTGTGGAATCTAAATATGCTGGGAACGCAGCTATGGTTTAAACACTTTTATGGTGGAATCTGACAGTGGTGGAAACACATTCATGGTGGGATCTGAACAAGTGGAAACCTACACATTGTGGAATCAGTCTATACGTTGGGAAAGCATCTATGGTTTAAACACATTTATGGTGGGATCCGATTGTGGTGGAAACACAGTTTATGGTGGGATCTTAACGAGTGGAAACAAATACATGGTGGAATGTTACTGTTGTGGGAACTGTGGCGGAAACACATGTATGGTAGGATGTGAACAAGTGGAAACCTATTTAAACATTTTAGAATCTGAATATGGTGGGATCGCATCTATGGTGGAAACACGATTATGGTGGGATCTGACTGAGAGGAAACCACCTGTCTATAGTGGATTCTGATGACGTGGGATCTTACTGTGGTGGAATCTTATTGTAGTGGAATCTTAATGTGGTGGAATCCTATTGTGGTGGAATCTTATTGTAGTGGAATCTTAATGTGGTGGAATCTTAATGTGGTGGAATCTTATTGTAGTGGAATCTTAATGTGGTGGAATCTTATTGTAGTGGAATCTTATTGTAGTGGAATCTTAATGTGGTGGAATCTTACAATGGTGAAAACTTGTTACAATGCAATCTTACTATGGTGGAAATGCTTCTATGGCGGAAACTTGTCTATGGTGGAATCTGACGGGTATCTGTCGTATTTCTTCCGCATCCTACAGAGAACTTTCCACGATGGAAAACCTGATTACGGAGGATAATCTACTCCAACCTCTGATTTTCCACCATAGGCAGGTTTCACTGTAATTAAAACCCCCGAATTTAAAATCATACAATTACCTTTTCTTTTCGGATTCACAAGAGAAACGTCGCCGCACTGCAGCGACTTTGCGATAAGTAAATCTACGGGACACAAACTGCTTATCTGGAAAGTACAAATGCAAATTGAAAGACCATTCCAACGTGCATTTCACAGTGTCCACCGGTGGTCACTTTGGCTTCGGTGAGGTGTGCAACGTCCCCGAGGTGAACAGCGCCGCATTGAGATCGCGCCGTTACTTCCGGAGTAACTTCCGCGACGTAGTACTTGTCGATGGAAATTCCCAGAGACTCCAAGGAAATTCTTCCTGCAGATAAAAAGTCACGTTAGGCCTAGTAGTGTCTTGTTAAAACGTAAAAGAACTGGAAAAGATCTTTCGCAGACCTGTCGCGATCCCGTCGAAAAGCGAAAGCACTCGTATCGGCTTCTTCTTAAAGCATTCCGAATCGAGAACAGGAATCTAAAACAGTAATATAAGTTAGGTTAAGTTTGCAAGACAGGAGGTCAGTTAGCATTAGCAAACCTCCTAACTTAATTACCCCACACAAATTTAATTTCTAATATTTTTTGTTACCAATTTCAACATATATTTTGTTGCGACATTGATTTCCTGAATTGTTTTTATTCATTTATGGTTTACACTTTGTTAGTTTTGCATCAGGAATCATTTTTCAACCTCCTAACTTAATTACCCCCTCGTATTGCAACTGCTACAAATTTACTTTTTTACTTGTTTTCCCACACAGATTTTGTTGTAACATTTATTTTCATCATTATTTTGCATCATTTATGTTCAATTTCTCCATTAAGAGGTCAGCAATCATTTTTGAACCTCCTAAATTAATTACCCCATGTGCTTTTAATTTCCACAGAGATTTTGTCGAAACAAACTTTCTTTCTTTATGGTTTTTCTTCGTGTAGGTTAATGTTCAGGGTGTGATACGAAACAAACGTCACTTCACCTTTAAGTTATAATTCCAACCAATGGGGATTTAGTTTACTGATTACATACCTTTGCAATAGGTTGAAAGAACGTCAACATATTATTCCTCCAATCGTGTCTGGCCTTTAGAAGACCGTGCTTGTTTCCGTTCAACGGCTGACACACGTAACAGTACCACGGTTCTTGTTTCTGCGCGTTCGAAAAACTTTCCGGACCAATCAGAACGGTGATGCAAGCGCGGCAATATACTCTGCAAAGAGTAGTTTTGAGTATATGTAACTAACTATATTAATTAGTATAGTAATCGGACAGAATTACCGGCTGCATCTTTCAGAGTTGTCGCATACGATCATTTCGCCTTCGTATCCGCAAACCGTGCAGTAATCCTGCAGAAATGGGAAAGTTCTGAGAAAGGATTCAGCCTCTCTATGATGGAAAACCTGTCTATGGTGGAAAACGTAAATTTTCTGGACCAATTGACAGCTGATAATTTTGTTTTTAAAAACCTGTCTAAATGCAAACCCAATTGCCCTAAGGGAACCAAACAGCCCAAATGATCTAACAGATCTAAAGAACCCAAAGTTTCTAATAAAACCCAAAGGGCCCATAGTCTAATGGTTACAATATGGAATAAATAGCCCAACGGTCCCAATGGAATCAAAGGGCCTAACGGTCCCAATAGAATCAAAGGGCCTAATGGTCTTGATGGAATCAACGGACCTAATAGTGGTCCCAACGGAATCAAACACCTAAATAGTCCCACTGGAATCAATGGGCCCACTTGTCCCAATGGAATCCAAGGGCCTATTGGTCCCATTGGAATCAGAGAGCCCAATGGTTCCAATAAAATCAAAGAGCCTAATGGTCCCAATGGAATTATGGGGACTAACATTCCCAATAGAATCAAAGGGCCTAATGGTCCCGGTGGAATCAATAGACATAATGGTCCCAACGGAATCAAACAGCTTAATAGTCCCACTGGAATCAATGGGTCCACTTGTCCCAATGGAATCCAAGGGCCTATTGGTCCCATTGGAATCAGAGAGCCCAATGTTTCCAATAGAATCCAAGTGCCGAATGGTCCCAATGAAATCAAGGAGCTCTATGGTCCTGATGGAGCCAAAGGGCCTGATGGTCCTGATGTAATCAAAAGAGCCTAATGGTCCTAATGAAACTAAAAAGGTTCATTAGTCCCAATGGAATCAAATGGCCTAATGGTCCCAATGGAATCCAAAGGGTCCAATGGTCCTAATGTAATCAAAAGGGCCTAATGGTCCTAATGATATTAACAAGGTTCATTAGTCCCAATGGAATCAAATGGCCTAATGGTCCCAATGGAATCCAAAGGGTCCTAATGTAATCAAAAAAGCCTAATGGTCCTAATGGAATTAAAAAGGTTCATTAGTCCCAATGGAATCAAATGGCCTAATAGTCCCAATGGAATCCAAAGGGTCCAATGGTCCTAATGTAATCAAAAGGGCCTAATGGTCCTAATGATATTAACAAGG
>JAQIWR010001710.1:0-12901 GCA_034695945.1 Glomeris hexasticha
CTATGCAAATTCGAACGTTTTGGCAACCTGTAGAACGCCGCCGCGGTTTGTGACGTCACGTGAATAAGCCCTATACTAGCAATTAAAAAATAATAAAAACACAAGTACAACCTTTTGAAATAATTTCTGTCAATACTTTGTCTATGCAACGTGACAACTTAGAAACCTCTATGTTACAATCAATACCCCATAACCAACTAATTAACTTCTGAAATAATTGACAAATTAATTAGTGTAATTATATCACCCCGATCAACATTCAAATTATAAGTGGTCAAGCTGCATGAAATTGTGAATTTATTACAAGAGTTGTCATCAACTTGACAGGTTTCAGTGTCCACTAAACAATGCCGTTATAAATGGCGAGGGAACAGAGTGGCTTATTACACATGCAAAATTGCGCACAACAAGATTAGAAGGGCAGATTAACAACGCTGTAACAAATTAAAGTGCAAATTGAATTGACGCCTACCCGTGGTGAAAATAATAATCAACCCTAAACGCATTTGCCACCTGCTGACGTCATCTGCCACCACGGTGGCAGCCCAAATGACCAATCGTTGTTGACACAAACATCCCACACAAACTCCTCCCATTTGCAGTTTGGCAGCCATTAATGGCCACCTATGAACTGTCATCATTGATCATGAGTCGCTGCTGTTGGCCACCAGCATTGTTCCAAAGTGTTTACGACCACGGTAACTCTGAATTAGGCTTTTTCAAAAACACTTCTATATTATACTTGTATAAGCAATGAATTGGATCCAACTAGACAATTGACCAATCAATGCAAACTGAGCTCTTCCATTTGACTTCTGTCTTCCCGTATGTATTGTATGTATGTAAACTTCTGGCATCTAAATAAATGTATTTTCGTATTTCCTGAATACAACAGCAAGTTAATATAAAAATTGTCCTCCTGGAAGCAATATCAGGTATACCTTGAGAAATATCACTGTACTCTGTCAACACTACTGTAAAGGCCAATATTAAAATTTTACGATGCTCATTCACTGTAAACTGAAACATGGAGGCAAACTGATTAAATTCTTGGCCAAACATTTCTGAGAGAAGCCAAACAAGTGGAAGCAAGGCAGAGAAATGCACTGGGAACTTGTGTTTGCACATATTCCTATGCTACACCCACTATATCTAAGGGTACATGACGAAGCAACGATGCAAACAAAACTAAATCAAAGGACATGTCACGTGACCACCTGTCAGTCTGTAGCCAGGGCAACGAGGAAACGGCACCAGGGAGATTTTGAGCAGATCAATCAATAGCTATAGCTGCTTTCAATGCATGCACAAGCACTGTCAATGGCCATTTCATCAAACAAATACAGCACCCGCAGAAAAACATAAATATTCCTCAATAAACAATGTAATACATAAATGGACTGTGCACTTACATAGGATATTAAAGTTGATCCTGGCTGTGAGGAAACCATCACGTGCCATGTGATAAATGCGACATTCGAGCCACTTGCGATGATGTGTTCGTGTCACTTCCAAAGTCAGTGAGCTTTTAGAGCGGTACAAATGTTGCTGTTCGGAAAATTCCGACACTATCCTATTCTCGGCAGTGGTCATGTTCTCATCATCCACGAACCAGTGAATCTGTTCAGGAGCTGGGTTCATCTTGTCCGCATAGCACTGGAAAGTGACGGCCATCTTTTCTTTGATGGTAAATGTAGCCTCTTCTGGAAGAACTTTGTCTTCGAACACAAGTGCTGTTGTCTCAGGTGCAACTACAAACATAATCATAAACCAATGTTAATAAGACAGCAGACATAGAGAATATTTGCTTAGCTTAGTTAGTTTACACAACTGAGGTTTTATTGTAATGAAAATTAGCTGCCAAAATACGCTTGTATACAATCGATGAAAACTCATTTCCACACGCCTTGAAGCATGAAAGTGACTACACCGGCAAGAAAATAACTGCTATTGCAATCACCCTAATTGGAAAGCGATGACCAAGTGGCAGTGGGCGGACACCGTGTCATAACATGTTACATCGGTGCACTATTTGCCACGGACATATCGTCAACATCTATGGCCATATTAATGCCAACTGAGTATTCCCCATGCATTTCTAGCTATAGGTTCAAACGAAAACACTTTTAAATCACACTTAATTCAACCTCAACTATATAACGATGTCACAAGTATAAATTAATTGCATGCTAGGGGATGTTTTCAAAGAAAATACAAAATCATCATTAATATCTCTATGTGATTTTATTATTACCAGCTTAGTTTGTATTTGATGAACATGCATTCGTGAGTGGTATGCGAAATTGGTTGCATGTCAAACTTTATACATGCATAGCAAGTTAGCTAGATGCATTATGCTTGCACAACTTGCCACTACCTTCTGCATAAATAATTAAATATGCTGCAGTCATATGCCAACATGTTTTGAATAATACATGTAATGACAGCACGTGATTAACCGTTCTGCTGCATTGTATTTACATCGTGCAATATTCTCAATTACTGCATTTCAAATTACTGTATGATCTATATTCTAGCTGGATGCCAACGAGAAAAGCTGTGCAGGGAAGTAGGTATACCCTACATTACATTTCCCAGTCACTTCGTGTCAGTTTTAGTATATTAAAATCAAGAAAACCTGAGTAGGTCGAGTGCTGTATCAAGGCTGGATAAATAAGGAAATGGAGTGGTTATCACAGCAGCGCCATCTTAGTGCGTATGTCCAGTGTGACACACTCATAATCTACTTATGTATCAGAGGGGGGAACAAGATTTCGTCAATCTTACCAACAACGATGATACGAATGGGTCTGGATGTGAAGATAATCGACTCGTAGTCTTTAAGCTCCTGGCAATGCCAGACGCCATCATCGTCCAGTTTCAGATCAGAAATGCGAAGGTAATAATCACCACTTGTCTCATTCACACCAGGATCCAGTCTGCCGCCATTTTCGGCAACTTCCACACGAAGCTCTTCATTGTTTCGGATCCATTTCACTACTCCAGAAATGTTTCTCAGTTCGCACCGAAGAACCACCGAATCACCTGGACGGGCCACAATTTCCTCCGAGTACAAAACCAATTTCGCCGTCGCCCAGCCGCTACCTGCAAAAATCAATCACAATTTTACTTGTTGCCAACAACCGTCCAGCTGCAAATAAGCAAACAACACGTTTCACAATCAATAATAATCAGCAACTCAGTCCATTCAATCTCAGGAGGAGAAAAAGCTTCTCAACAAAATGGAAAACACTTTCCGTTATTCATTGGAAAGTATAAATATTACAACTTCTGACTCTTGAAACAATATGCCACCTCATACTACAACACTAATATCGGTAATTTAAATAATGATTTACGTTTTCAATTATTTTGTTAGCATCAATTCAGTAAATGCAAACATTATAAAATATTTTCAATTCAGTTGAAATTAAAGAAAACATCTTTAAACTTTTTCATTGGTTTTAGAATTAACAAAAGCATCAATCACACATTACATTTAACATATAAAATACATTTACTTATACGCAACACTATGAATTTTACAGTTTTTCTGCTCAATCTCCGCAAATCACTCAAAAGTAATTTATCAAATGCCTTTTCCTCTGTATAAAAACCGTTGCAGTAGCCATAAAAAATTATAGCATTTTTATAGACACAGGAGCTGCACTCTACAGATTAATCAATAATATAACGAAGAGTGAAACGCTCGCAAAATTTATTGACAACGTCTCAAATATATCCTGCTAGAGAAAGCTGTATCGAACGGAAAATAAAATGGCCAACTGGACAAGAGTAATTATCGGCTATAAATTGACGGGAAACATGACCACGAGCTGTGTAAAGAAGAATGGCTAACCGCCAAAATGACCACAAGGCAGGCTCATCATGAGGAATTCGAAGCAGGATCTGTGGCAATGTGGGCAGCTAACGATTTGTGGCTTGTGGCTTATATTTATAGACATGGGCCAGCAAAGTCTCAGCATCCACGCACGATCCACGTATAATATTGTTTTGATGGCTAGTTCGGACGCGCGTGGTCATCAAGATGACCACCACTGCGTGCAGGGATCATGTAATACACAAGTCGAAAATACATTTCACATCATGACGTCGTTTAAACACCAATTTGCCCAACTCCTATTGCAATTCGCTTCACTAAACTTTATGACATGATAGCTATTTTTTGCACATGCCCATCCAATTTCTTGAATCACTGAAAAGGATGCACACATGATTGATATTACTTTACTATGCATTCCATTATTACCTAAATCTTAGTTTCTTCGTGATTTGACCAAATTCCGTTTCTATACCATATATATACCATTTGAATAATATTATTTCACCAAGCATTCCTCATAATTTATCATTTCAACTGTATAGTGTTTTTATTACATTATATATATTTTATTGCTTGACTACAAATTTCAAAATCACTATGCCAATGTGTAAAAGTTAACTTGAATTAAACTTTTAAATTACGTAATTTATGCATGACCCCCTTAGTCGATAGCTTGTACATAATTTGCCAGACTGAGACGTTGTACTGCCTCATAACGTCTAAAAACAACGGTATGGGCCATTACATTTAAGGAATGCTAACACGTTTCAAAAATTGTAAGAGGCCCAAGAGTCTGCAGCTTCTTGGAGCCAAAATGATTAAAGTTTCCAACTTTCAGCTCTATATTGAATTGAAAACTATAAACGTTATGTGCCAAAGGATCTTGAAACAAATTGAAACATAGTAGAAATAGAGGAATGGACTATACAATATGGGCAAGGGCATTACTCAAAAAAACAGATTTCACGCACGGATTCAATCATACAATCCGCTGTGGAGTGTAAAAGATGAAAAGACGTTGGGCTACTCAGTACTGCAAAATGGCTGCCATTTCAAGATATAATGTTGGACATGGCGCGGCTTTTTTATTAGATTGAAGACTAGAACAATCGATGGAAAGAAAAGGGAAGTAGTGGGGGAGAGGGTCCTTGTTAAAATGGGCTTTTCTCGCCCCAAGGCTCCTCGGAATACGAATATACATGGCGCTTCTCCTATTGGACATTGGTCTCCGCAAGATGGCGTACCATTGACATCAGATTAGACCGGATGAAAGCTCTAAAAGTGACTGGAGAAGCTTCCGTCACCAAACGTCGACAAGTTGCATCTCTTCCGGCTATCGACTTTTGCTGAGCCATCATTCCCCCCAAAATGCCCAATAACGGCGGCCATCTTGACCAGTCAACTTTTATTGCACATGTCCTCAGTATAGCATAACTATATACAGCGCCCCATTATTATTATACACATTATATTTCATGCTCGTTTTTACTTTATTTCCGTGTATTGTTTCCTGTTTCCTATGGACCCTAAATATGCCCATTTACCCGTATGTTTACTGGAAACATCATGTGAAACATGTTTTACCCGCATTGTAGCTAACATGCTTTTGAAAATGTTTACAGGGCGGAACCAATGTTTGATCAGCGCATAACGAAGCATTTTTTGCCCATTAATTTACCCACTTTCATTAGCTGAGCTAATAAGTAAAATCCCAGACTTCAGTTTTTGATGTCTTGTCTGAATTTTCATCATCATGCACTTTAAATAGAGTAGACAGATTGTCTCAATGTTTAGACGAAGCAGGAAAGTATAGATCTTAAACAAGATCTAATTTTATACACTTCATATTATTGAAATATTAGGGCAGGTTAAAACAGATGAATTAACGTATTATGTATTGGGGATTAACTGTTACTATAAAAAAATTATGCCGGATATGATCTATTAACTCGTAAAGAAAATGTGGACTTCGTTGCATGGATGGGAACGAAGGCAATTTTTTTGGGTATAAGGGTGCATGGGAGAAGGACAAAAAAAGTCCATTTTTAGCGTTATCGTTCGGAGCTGGGTCCATAACTGTCCCCATCTGGCATCCTTTTTATCTAAGTCTACATTAAACACCAGTTTGAAGATTCATTAAGAGTTTTTCTTGGAGAATATATCAGCGAAAGTGTCAGTTGCAGATGTGCAACAAAACTGTATCAATATATATAACGAAACCGGGAAAAAATTGAAGTCGCAAAATGAAACTTAAATTGTATTCCTGCATACTCCTGCATACACACAATCAGGATGACAGTGAAGAAAACTGGAAAAATTCCCTGATTTATGGATGTCTTTCACACAGTTCACTGCGCATTTAATCCCTCAGAAATTCTGGCACATCTACTTTTGGTGCCAGAATTTTGGCACTTTTGCCAAAAGCGTCCACATAAAAATGTCGAAAGCACAACATAGCCGGGGCAGGGTGTTTACAAGCTGTCCAAAAATTGCCATTTTACCAAAATGCCTATTTATTCACGGATGACTTCTCCAGCAAAATGCTACGCAAATGTCACGCGAATTTCCTGTGAAAGTCATGTAACATTTCCCTGTTGGTATGTAGAATGCTTGAATGATAATGGCCAGTTTACAAAGAGCCCCGCAGTGGATAAACAAAACCACATTCTGCCATATTACGGCCTGCACCAAATTTCATCCTAGCAAACCAGCAAACCTATGACAGCAAACAATGTTTGTCCATCCCTGCCACGCCCCCTATCATCCCCGAACACACCTCGCGACCCTCCCTGCCACGCCTCCTGTCCTTGCATCACAGCTGCTTCCAATCTAAAGTGCATGTGGTCCTTGTTTACCACATTCAGCTGTCATCAACCAGTATTCTAACAGCAATAAATCTACAATTACGTTGATGCATGCTATCACTGATAATGCAGAAGACAAGTGAGGATTGAAACAACTATCTGTACAATAAATCATCTATTTTATATAGTTATAAAAGCGTTTATAGGCACAATCTTCGAAACATAAATAGACATATTTTCAAGTATGTAATTTGTCGAATTGGCAGCCACCCTTGAATATTATCATTGCTGCAAATACGATTTACTGCGGTATACATTTCTGCAGTGAAAGTAATTGCATTGGGAGGTGTATCTCTTTCCAGGTTGAATAATAAATCTTCACATGTGACCTATCTGCTGGAAAACTTAAAGATGCAATGCCATGTTTGCTGCACTCGTATCTTCAATTCACATATCTGAACATGGAACATCCCATGCAGTTTGAATTTCAAATTCGCCCAAAGTGTGTGGTGGCATCTCGTAGACGTGACCGGAGTTCAGTATAATTTTTCCAGAATTACGAGCGAACATTACGCCAAAAGATGCCCCCCAATACCTCCATCTCTGTATTATGATCACGTGATCAAAATGTAAGACATCCATGCGCACAAGTTAACGACTTGCGCTCGCCCGTGCGCGTCACTCGGTCGACCCCGCAGAGCAACCTGCATGTAATTCATTGCAAACCCGGCCCACGTGTAAGTGCTTAAACTGTGGCCCTTACTTTTAATTCAGGCCTCGTCATTCGGAATTGGTGGAGAGGGTGGGCGGGGCTTAATGCAAACTCTTCTTTTCGTCTTCAAGCATCAACAGGATTTACAACGTGTTTTCCTTTTCCACATTAAAAGCATGCAAATTCGCAGTAAAGCCTCGCAATTGCGCTATATAACAACTTAATTAAATGATAATGCCAGCTTTGAAGCTAATTCCGTTGCCTGTAATAACATTTTGTGCCTGTCGCCATTGCATTTTAAAACTAACATTTTAGCGCAATGTGAAAGCTACTTATGGGGTAAACCAAACAGTGGGATTTGAAACAACAAAATCACATTATCATAATCTTGGTAGTTAATCACAGCTACTAGAATAAAGGCAAACAATCTTTCCAGGTACTGTATTTAATTTCGATTAAAGTCCCACCTGGATGTGTATACAAATACAATAAATATATTAAACTGTAGGAAAATCTTAAAATATTGCAAAAATAAAGAAGAAATTCAGGTCATATTGGACAAAAATGAAACATGGCTTGAACAATTGACGAAGAAATAAACAATCTTCATATTCTGAGATTTTCATTGAAATATACAATCAGAACAAATTTAAATATGATACCTAGGTAGGATCAAGGACTTGATACAGGAAACCTCAAATAAAAAGTTTCAATGGTGTGTTTACATTACAATTGTTTAAAGTGATATTTCTTTAAATGTAAAATTGCTTTGAACATTGAAATGTGTACATTCATATCTCGGTTTTAAAGCTCTACCTATTGTCTGAGAAAGAGGTTGAATGTCTTCAGTCAATATATTTCTTTGTTGAGCATGTGCATGCACAGCTCGTATCTCCAACCATTTCCAGAGGGGCACTTCATGTTCTGTATCTTTTTTATATACACAAAGCCATCTTTTCCCGACACAATAAAGACGTCTTCATCCCCTGAGAATACGTATCGGGAATTTCTTAGCAGAAATGTATTGTGCGCAACCGTAGACATGATTTTGTTTCAGATGATCCTTATTTTCCTGCAGCGAAATTTCCACTCAAACCAAGCGAAGCACATTAGTACCACATTTTTTCTTTTTCCCGGTACATGAAATTACTAATAAGTGAAATTCTTGTAGGCCAAATCAGAAAATGGCCGGCGGTTAATTTGCCAGAGATTTCATCTCATTTAAAATTACAAAAAAGAAAGGAATTCAAGCTTACACTTAACATGCAACTTTAAGCCCGCCCGCCATCTTATTACATTTTTGTTACTTCAAGTATGCACCCAACATGGAAGTGTGTACCAAGTCAAGAAACTAATTTCGACATTAAATTTCCGCTGCAATAAGTTTTTTTCTTCCTCAATATTATAACAGTATACAGAATCATGTTTCAACCTTTACTGTGGAATTCAGCTTTAAATATTGAAGACACAAGTGCACTTGCATCGATTTAATCACAGATTCTAAGTGAATAAAATGCGATATACATATACAAATATGTCATCGCATCTATTTCCTATTCAATAACTGTTTGCCAAAAAAATAAATAAAAGAAACACTGCAAATTTATTCATTCATATTTCCGAATTTTCCTCAACTTGCAAATAAATTGTAGTCCATTACAGTATTTGAATTATATGTTAAAAGCTTCAATGCGACAACTCCAACCTACTCCATGCATGTTATTTATCATACGTATAACAAGCCATCTTAATAATGCAAATGGCTACATTTGTTTCCAGCAAAACGATACAGTACATTTATATGAAACTTTTAATCGTATATATATATATATATTTCGCCAGGGAAATAAATTGCAATACAATCCCAGTAGAGTCATCATAGCATAATCTTGCAACTAGCTTCCACATTAGCATATCGTAAATTAGATGAAGCACCGTAAATTAGAGCAGGGCATATTTTTTGTTTTCACCATACAGCAATTTCGTTGCGTGCAAAATGCAAATTAATTAACAAATAATACTGCAAAAAGACGTCTGGAAAAAGTAACTGTGAACCACTTTAATCTTTTCAGAAAACTTCTCATTGTTATTTATTTTACAGTTTAGTACGGCTTCGCGAGATTAAATTTAATTACTGAGTGAATTGTATTTTGTGGAAAGGCCAATGTGCCAACAGTTTCCTGGAGGAAAAAGTTTGCACTTGTGCATGTTTTACATGTAGAATTACATGTAAAACTATCTATTCACCCGCGTGTACACTATATATATTTTTACAGCCATCTCCCTTGCAATCAATAACATGAAGGATCCCCAAAAGTTGATTGAAATAAAGCCAAATGTTTATACAGCCAAAAAGGGAATAATATGGCAAGTTTGAATTGTATTTTATTTTGGCATGCATTATATACTATAATAATATCAGAAAGTAATACTTTTTAGGGCAACTGCCTAAAAGGAAATGCAATCCAAGTGAATGCAAATGCAATGTATTAAATGAGGCACAGCTCGGCCATAAAGTTGCCATTTGGATACATGGGAAGCCACCAAGGGGTGTAGTTTTTATTTTCATTTTTCCTCTATCTCAGGCATAGCCAACTTTATTTTGGCAAATTTATGACATGCAAAATCATACATATTCAGTAGGCTATAATAAAGATCATAATAATAAGCTGATTATTGCTCTGCAGTCATCAACTATTTTATAAAACACTGTCATTTCGAAACGCTACTACTTGTGACGTCACGTAAAATAAACTTGCTATTAAATTACGACAGAATGGTTGATTAAATTATTAAATGTAAACATGCATATTTCTTTCAATATAACCAAACTTCTTGTGCTTTTCCTTCATTTGAATTTGCACTGCATCATGGGACAGAAAAGTTTGGTGTTATACCGTTATACCTTACTGCCCAACACGGTCATTATGTCCGCTGTTATTTTATAATATACATAGTTATAATATACATAGTAAAACCGTGTACAAAGTTGCACTTATTAAAGACTTGTTCACATAATAATGCACAACACATTGAACTTTAATTGAGCACATGCCGCGACCAAATTGAAGCACAAAACGTAAAAATGACAAATGCAGCAATTAAACTTGCTAATAATGAGCGTAAATAGGCGGCGATTTTGCACGCATGCTGCCGCAAAATTTGCGTTCATATAGAATTTAATTATACTGGGTGAGCAGATGAGTCTGATGACGAAGCCAATGTGAGCAGAGGCGATAATTATTAATAACGCTAGCGCTGATCACGTCTCGATCAACATCAGGCAATTGTGCATTCAAGTGAACAACACAACGTTTCCTGCCCTGGGCTCTGGGCCCCAGCAACACTTTCCAAAGTTACTCATTAAAAACCCATTTATCACGGCTACGTGCTCACACACTCACATGCCTACATACATTGAAAATCACCTATTAAATTAAGATAGATGGCATGTGAACACTCTCTATCGCCCACTTTCCAAGCCTGGGAAACCTTAGACATCTTCTGGCAATACACTGATGACTGCCATCATCATGCTTCTCTTTTGTTTGCAGTGCATGCGTTTCAAATATGAAATACATTTGAGGAATTCCTATCATAGTCGAAATACCAAAAAGCCAAAGTATCTGTGTTTATTTATGCCACAGGCTTGACTGCTATAAATCAGAGGACGGGGGAAGAAACTTACAAATTGAGGATAAACAATGTAAATAAACAGAAGATAAAAAAAAAGTTCAGAAAATAGCGTATATTTTTAGATACACTACATTTAAGTTTATTTTTTAACTGTACCCTTTAAGCTGTTTACACATCTGTGTCTGAAAGGAAGTAAATTTCAGCTGACAAAAGTAAAAGAAAACTTATTCAAAAATAGCATTTGAAGATGGGATAATTGGAATCATCATTGAGGCCTCTTGATAACATAAAAAATATATATATGGTAACAAGATACAAACTGTATTTTGTTTTAATTATATTGTCATTGTTTTTTCCAATTACAGAAATTATTTTAATTATTGCAAAATAATTGTCTTAATAAAGTTGTAGTTTTTACTTTCATAACTTGTTCGGAAACAGTTAAATTCCTCTTATATCCACTTGATCCGGATACAAAGGTCTGCCTTGCAAGGTTTCTTTATACCTGAATTTCACAATTCATTTTTTTTTTTGAATTACTGTAAGCACATTACTGAAGAAATACGCGTCACTAAACACTGCTATACACAAGTGGGCTTATCTCATTTTAACAGCTGCATTATCCGCAATTCGAGGATTCACCTTCACATGGGATACGATAGGCACCACAATAGAAGCCAGATAAATATTGACGACAGCGCTTTATAATTGAATTGAAGCCAATTCGAGCGAAATAATTCACTCAATCCAATTTGAAATTTCAACTATTTTTTTTTCTTTTATAAAATTAACTGCTCCAATTATACGCCAACACTAACAACACATATGTCCTACGAAATACAAAGTGGCCAATTCGGATTTGAAACATATACAACATTCAATTAGGCAATTGCACTGTCAGGGGAATTCATGTATAACATTCAGTGAAGCGTTCAAGAAAATGCCAAAACAAATATTGACGGAAATGACGTGCAGTGTGCTATGAATAGCAACTGCCATTTTCTCTGGGTAGTATACAAAAAAAAGGAAAAAAAACGTGAGTAGATTTCTCAAGCAGATTTAATCATATGAGTGGGAAGAGAACAGAGGAGGATCCCTGGCATATACAGTATATGCAGTGCAGTTTTATTGATCGGATCAATATTACACGTGATAGCAACCGGAAGCCATGTTTTCTGACAAAATCGCAATCATACGCTTAATTAGTGATCGAATATGAAATGTAAGTTTACTGTGAGGTTTCAAAGTATATACGTAACTCTATATTAGCTTTGTAAGAGCACGATAGAAATTTCATTCAAATTAACATTTCATATGGATTAATTTCTGCAGACATAAACTTCATTATATCAAAGCAAAGCATTTTCATTTAATAGTTTTTATTATGAATGTTGTTTTATTTGTAAATGAATAAAGAAATGTCATTACGAATATTTTTTAATGATTTTCAATTTACAATACAATTCCAGGTTTGGACATCATTTTCTCTAACAGCCAAAACACGGATGAAACGTTTTTTCAAGGTTGCATTTCAATTATTACTAAATATTTTCAAGTATAATAACCTTCAATTTAGCATTTTGAACTTACAGAACTTTGAGTTTTGTAGTTTTGCTTGGAAATATACATACAATGAAAATCCCAAAAGTATTTATAAAGCGGAAAACACATTTTGTCCTTTCTACAATAATTCACAAACATCACTATATACAGTGTGGATAAAAAGTTCGGTCCGATCGTTTTTAGGATGCTAACGGAACCAGATATTCGAATTCTGCTAATGGGAGCAAATAGGAAGTGGTCGTGGCGCTTTCGAATGGCACCCAAATTTTGACCTTTGACCTTTCCTTAAAGGTCATCTCGTCTCTAACTTTTAAACCGCTCTAGTTAGAGACAAATTTCCAA
>JAQIWR010001711.1:0-12897 GCA_034695945.1 Glomeris hexasticha
ATCTAATAACTTTTTTTACTAATTTTCACAGATATTTTGTTGCACCACTTGCTTTCTTTGTGACTTTTCTTCAGGTAATTAAACTTTCAGGGTACCTTACCGTGTCAGTTCACCTTTAACTCAGCATATAATCGTTGAAAAAAAAAGTATTCTCCTCTCGAATTTCAGGATGGTGACTCAACGTTTCCTGAACATTCCCTTTGTGTTCTTTCATAGGGAGAAAATGACAAGGGCTAAAATTTGGCAGTCATTGCCTCTTCCTCATCCCCAAAATGACAAATAGAAGCGCACCATTTACTTTTCACACCAATCTTGCAGATTGTTCCCTCCAGTTTCTATGGAAACCAACCATTATGCGCTTTTTTTTTGTTATTGGTGTATACCGTTTTCGTATTTCTTAATTTCTCAGCAGCAACTCTTCACAAATGCTGTGTGGAAACATGCAAATGCTCTCACGGAAATCAATGAATGAAGAGATAGGTGGTGAAGTAATATTGTTTGGAGACATTTTCGTATCGGAAATCACACATGTAACCAGCAACCACCAACACTGTTGAAAAGTGGCACAATTGATTGATGCATCGATCGAAAGTGTGCGCAAACATATACTGTATACTTGAAAGATTATTGTTTATACCCGTGAAATGTGTCCGGGTTCAGTTCTTTTTACGTCCTCCCAGTGGTAAATTGAAAATCGCGATTTGCAGTGGCATCTTGTTGTATGCGTCCCCTGGGAAGAACCATCTTCGTTTTTTCGTCCCCCCCTCCATGTCCTCGCCAACAACGCACAAGCTGATGGCACTATTGTTGCCAGGTCACTCTTGATGATCGAAACGATGGAGAGAATGTTGTGGAATCAGTCTTGTAGATTGCACACATGAATCGGGAGGGAGCAAGTCAATTTGCAATCTCGGTGTACAATGGTTTTTTCCCCTTTTTTGTATCCTATTCACGAACCACGTGACTATCTCTTTCTCCTATACCATGTGTTCTTAAACTGTGAGGTACCCTACACCTCTTCATGGGAGGTATTTTAAATAGATTCCAGGGGAGATGTGAGTTGCATTTCAGCTGTAAAATCACCAAATATCCAAAACACTGAAATGATTTTGAAATTTTATTTAGTTTCGTCTGTTGTTCCTTTCTTCAAAATACACTATTTATTCCACAAAAAAATGTTTCATTGCGTTTTAATGTCTATTACAGTGTGTGCATCTATGTGGGGACATGGGAGGTATTGAAATTAAAATCTTCCCGAGGGAGGTTTGATGGGGTGAGGTTTAAGAACCACTGTCCTAAATGAAGAAGTTGAGTATTCAGCCGTCCTTTAATTCCATTAAGTTATTTGCATAGCATTTTCAATAATTAAGTATGATCCCTTCCCATGCAGTCAAATAAAGCAGCATCAAGTATGTAGCTGAATTCATTATGCTAATAAAAGCGGCAGGTACACAAAATAGAATGTAATTAATCATTGTTTCCACCATGTTATGGTATATACCAAATGGAGTTGTGTACTGTTGCTCTTTTGGAAAACACTGCATTGTGTTCCATAAAAGTGCTCTAGTTCAAGTTACCATGCGGCAAGAAAATCAATTGGTCTTGCCATATCTTATCAAGCTGTAACTTGTTATCACACAGTTCTATACAGGGTATAAATCACAGAATACTATCCTATTGACTCACAATCCTTTTGCTAGATCTGCGCTTGGGCTGTATAGGTGCAAAGCGCGTGAAGTGAAACACGCAACTTGAAGTATAAGGAGGAAACAGAATATTTTGTTGATCTCGTTCTATGGTATAGTAGTATTATGTCAACTGTTAAAATGGTACTTGAAGGGAATATGCGATATAGTGGTGCATTAATTGCCATCAAAGTCGACGGTGCGTGAGAGCAACCGGCTCTGGCTGACGTTTATGACATAGTAAACCGAAGGCTGGTTTGGTCTCTGCGAACATGCCCCATAAAAATTGCAGTTGGGATCTTACCGTGATTTGCTTGGCGCAATAAGTAATATGCATTTTAGTCGTTACTGGGAATGTCTTCGAAGAAAAGTGATCGATCATGGATGGAGTGCGCGCGGTGCGCAACGACTCAGACTGAAACTCTTGAAAGATGTCGCCGGATCAATGGATCGATGAAGAGAGAGGCTGGCTTCTTTTCTTCTTGCTCTTCTTCTCATCAATCATCATCGAGCCTACAACTTAAAGGCACCAATTTTATAACAGACTTAAGCCCTTGGCTTTGTTACTTGGGTTACTTGCATTTTACTCTGCCTGCCCCATACTTGCAATCGGTGCTGACTACAGACATAGCACGTCCAGAATTCAATAGTAATTTGCACTTTTTTAACATGCAGATCCTCCGAGAGAATACGGATCAAAATGAATTTTTGCAGCATTTCCACATGAACACTTTTCAATATTTAATGTGTACAGCCTGCGAATGAGTAGTGTCACATATTGCATTGTACTTTTTTACCATTTATGGAAATGCAACTCATGTTTCCTACTGCACATTTTTTGTGTTCCATGTGACAGGTGTTAGCTGAACAATGCAGAAGCCAAATGTCACCTGTAAAACTTTGAATCGTAATTACTATTTAATGTAATTTATGTTTCAGATGGAGTTAGGGTTAAAAAATGTAAAACTTTTGGGTGTTTCATGCAAGATGTCTGCTAAATTTTGTAATTGTATGCATTTTTAAATAATAATTCCATGTTTGTCAAACTTCGTAGATATAGAAGTATGCTGTTCATATGATGCAGGGGTTAGAAGCACGTTATAAAATATATATTTCATTTTTAATTAGATGGATGTCCCATTGATTGCAGTGCAAATTGTGGAATGGCTTTCACACTCTTAATCACAATCGTTACTGGAAATATTGAATTGGTAAAAGATGTTTGTTTTATATTATTAGCAAAACGAGAGATTATATTGATTATTCTTGTTCACAGATTTTGGAGCATGTATTCAACATTCATTTCTCGCCCATTAAACGAGATATTGCTGACGAGTTTAAATCCATTGCCATCTGCCTCAAATCTCTTCTTGCCGTACCGAGACTCTCCTTAATTATGGGCCTGCTTTGCACTCTGGATAACCGCCATTTGACAAGTGTTTACCCAGGACTTGGATGCAGCCTGATATATTTTTTGCTGGATGAAATAATTTCAGCCGAAACGAGGTAAACAAGAGATGTACAGAAAGATGGTTCTGGGTTTTGCTTTCTTTGACGTCTTTATTTTCTTTCTTTTAGCGCTCGTAACCACTGTATGGAGTCTGGCGTTGCCACGGTAACATCCCGGGTCTTGTTATTGTGGACTCAGAAAACAAGGTAACTTTCATCCCTATCTCATTACGCTACTTTTACAGCAACCTATTCATTCCATATTCACATTTCCACTTTGCCCATACTAAATAAGAAGTCTCGTGTATGTAGCAGTGGAATTATGATTGGCCGAGTGTGTAAAGGTACACTGAGGTACAATTTTCTCCTGCATTGTAGACTTGAATCACAGAATGACATAGCTTGAGCCTGAGTGTGTTGCTGCTGCTTTAATAATAAGATTCAAACAGATTTTAACACTTTAATGTTGTTAGTTTAGCTAGTCCTAATTACTGGCCAAGTTGTCTTACAGTGTGTCGTGCGGGATCTGTAGTAAAACTTTCTAATTGTTCCAAAATGGCATGTACTATATTTGGATTTTAAAAGCTTATTGAACAAAAAATTTCCTTTAAAATGTGCGTCCAATCTTTTTATTTTGTTCTAAATTATAAAAAGTACTCCCATATTGCGATAGCTATTTAATCTTTCCTATGAATAAATATAGCTACATTTTCATCTTTGCTGCAAAATTGCATTTTAACTCTATAGATTGATACACAGTCCTGCACAACAAATTGTACATTGACAATGCCATTTACATTATTTATTCCACTACCATTTGTGATATTTACCAGTTGGTTGCTGAAAGCTGTAGTTCAACATGTCATTGCATCACATGTAGTTCCGTTTTTCTTATCTCATTCATAATAGCCCGCATGTTTTCTTTCAGTCAGAGTTGAATGTAGAGTTATTTGGCTTGCATGGACATATCGATCGTCGCGGTCTCCATGCAAATCATGAATTTTTACTCGCCAGTCCGAACAAATTTATTCAACTTGGTTTTTTTATCTTGTACTTCCATTGAACTGCGCTGATCTGTGGTATTTTCCTTGACTTTATATGTAAATGTATTTCCCCCGTTTTGTGGATGTGCTCTCACATAAATTTCGACTTCTTGGCATGGTGACTTTTGACTGTTTGAATTGTAAAAATCTCGTGATGAGTTTGATGGTTGTGTCCCATAAGGAAACATATTGGGCATTCATAACGTTGTTACATAGAATGCAAAATAGTTCGCTTCACATGCAATGCAATAAAACTTTTGCTTCTGTTGAATACAGGAATTGCACAGCATTAACTGCATGTTTGAGATTGGAAAATTGCAAAACTTTGAATGAACTCATTGTAGATTTAGAGATTTGGAAATCTACATGCAACGTATTTACCGAGATGTATTTTTATATTTAGGAGCATTTGAGGAAAAATAATTCATTGAATACAATTTCCTTCTGCATGCAACCAGATATGCATATTGCATTAGTAGTTGTTAGCTAGGTCTCTTGTGTAAATCCTGAGTTGTATTTTTCTTGAAAGGAATCTAAACTTGTATTATGTGACTGATTGAATTCAGGGAAATTATGAAAGATTTGCGTAAAAGAGACATAATGGAAGAAGAAGACGTTGCCATCCCCCGCAGTGAAGCAATTTTCTCTCTTCTTTTGGAATACGTGTGGACGCACTGGGATCATTTCATTGATGTAAGTTTAAGACGTTCATCCTCTTTATCCCGATCGCGTCTGACGAATAAAGAATTGGGCTCCAGGTTTCTTCCTGCGGATAAAAAAAAAATCAATTTGGCTCTTGAATTCGCAGAGCGTGCGGCACGTAACGAAAGACATCTTCAGTAATGTCGTCGATCTGCATATTATTATTTTCAACGAAGGTAAAATGTTGTCACACACGTTGTGCTCTGTTCCATTTAATCAGATATTCAAACTGTTGCACGTCTTGCAGATGCGCACAAATCCAGCTTTGTCCAGTCATTGGCAGAAAATGCAATTTCCTTGGCTTGGCATTGCCGCGCAAAGTACTGCGCGTTAGCTTGCCTCGTTGACTACCTTGGGATAACTGAACTTCTCAACATGGCACCTTCTTTGCCCATCCAGCTTCTAGATTGCATGGAAGATCCAAATATTGCATCTTACGTACGTATGTTTCACTCTCGCTGACTCACCATTGATGTCCAAAACTACTTATACTCAAATGTTAGGGGGAAATATGGAAACTTTGATTCTGGACCTTTAAATTCCATGACAATTTGTGCTATTTAATTTCTGGGAGCATTTAAATACATAAGGAATTTAAATTGGCCAGTGGAGTTCTGTTGCACATTCGGTGCGAATTTCAATCAATATTTAGTATTTGCAATTTGAAAACGTTGTCTATACCATTTCAAAAGGCTTATACGGTAGTTTATTGTGTTTTTAGGCTTTGGAACTTCATGATAAGCTTCTCTACACTCATAAATCTGCCACTTCGAAAAGCCAGCCACACATCTGGGAACGGACTTGGGTTGTACCAGTGGTCAGAGCAATGAAAGACAGTGCTAACCCTACTCAGATACAGGTTGGCATTGTATAATCGTTACTTTTGATAACGGTGAAATATTTATAAGTCTTTGTCTGTCATCAGCTAATTCTTGCAAAGTTATTGAAGCGGTCTCCAGAATTGCTTCAGTTCATTATGTCTGAACTGCTGTATTATCCAAGTTCTCAAGGTACCAATTAATTCACTCACTGCTAAAACTGTTTTCATGTTTCTCTGTTAATTATATAATTGAATTTGATAGATCGGCATTTAGCTGCTGTTATGTTAGCTGCTAAAACAGCGCGTGGTGTGGGTATTATACATGTAAACCATGATGATTCTGCCATGTGGAACAACATTTTACCATGTCACACACTGGTTGCATCACTTTTGAACTCCGATTCTGAGGTAAACTCTGAGGTGTATAAATACGAATATAAAATTAAGATGGTAATAAGTCTGATGGTGCTTTTCAGGTACAGTTGGGTGCTTTGGGATTGTTGTGTGACTGTCCAAAAACCACTGAGCTTCCATCGCGAAAGGACATTGAAATCCTTCAAAATTTTCTTCCTTATCTCATTGCTAATCATTCTTCTGCTTTTCGCCAAAAGCTCTTGTCTTCACTGAAAAAGGTAGTAATTTGATTACAGTAATTTCAGACTTTTGAAATTAATTTTACTTCATATGATGTGCAGCTCATCATTAGATTGCGTGATGGTGTGCAAGCATTAGAAGCTGGAGCTGAACAACTTAACTCAAATAGTGTTGAACAAGGCATTCCGGAAGTCGGATATTTCCAAGTAATTTAAATATTAATATATATATTTGCATGATTTAATATTGCAGTGTATAAAATCAGTTTTTTGTCATGTAGAAATTCCTGCTCTGGATGTGTGATTTGCAATTTTCATTTTTATTCCCAAGTCTTAATTTTATAAAACGAGGAACTGCACTTTCTATACTGAAGCTCCTCCAAACTTTGATCGGATTTCAAAAGACAGGTAGTATTATGGTCTCCATGATTTTCATATACATAATTAGACCTATGTAATAAATGTTTATTTTTTATAGAAACAAAATTCGGCCTCAGAAATTGTCTCACTGATCACAACATACAAATTTTATTGGAATGTTTAAAAGATCCCTACGAGAGCAACAAGGCAATTGCGCTGAGCATACTCGCAACTTTTTCGTCACAGCAGTTAGGACTTAGTGTGAGCTAAGCCTATGATGCAATGTTTGCATTGAGTTACATAATTCTGTTTTAATTGAAGGATTTGCATCGCACCCGGGAACTGTTTGAATGCAGTCTTCATTTAGCTTCTAGACCTCGACCCACAGACAGTGTGACTGCCGCGTACCTGCTCCGGCTTTTGGTCCGGCACGAGTCAACGCGGGAAATTGCAACAACAACTTATCGGATGTTGACAAATGACGAGCAACCTGCAGATTCCTTGTCAAATCCCAGCAAAGAACGTCCGATTCGGAGCATTATTACTGAAAACGTATTCGCTGCGATACGCGTTTTGATGGTTCTGCTTGAAAAATCCGACACGCCTGGTAGAAAGGTTGTTGGGATATCTGAAACAGGCCTGAAATTTGGCCTGCTTGTCAGCGTAAGATCTCTCCTTCAAGAAGTTGATCTAAGGTATTTACTAAACTTTATCTGTTTTATATAATATACTTATATTCAGTTTAAATTGATGTACTTTTCTAATAGTACATTTAGATCGAATGATGCATGGAAGACAATGCTAGCTAAATTGGTTGAACTCTGCTTGGAAATTGGGAAAGGAGTGAGCCCTATTGTTAATAATGATTCCCCTGAAGGATATTTGCCACCAGGAATTGTAGGTAAGTGAATGAATCCGTGTTATTTTTGTATATTCCATGCATTCAGCTGCGTGAGAAGTGAGCAATACTTTATATGTGACAGAGTTAAGTCCAGATAGTAGTCGTCTGTTGTCGTGGCCTGAAGACTTGGAGACAGAGTTTCCCGCTGTGGTTTGCAGTGATGCCGTTAAAGAGCGGATAATTTTGTCTCAAATGCTACTATTGTGCGGATGGCGGTCCATGAAAGAAATATCACTGCTACTTGGCGATCTTTGTTACGCTGCAGTTGTGTACCCACTCAATGATGCCACATGTGCAAATAGTGAATTCTTATTGACTTTCGAGCATACATTGGAGGTATACATATATATGTGCAAAAGTTAAAATTCTGTACTATAACCTACCTTCATGTTGTACTAAAATTGTCCATGTGTAATTTGAGATAGTGAAACACAAAACTTGTGTTGCATGATAGCATATGTAACTTCCTTTTCATGGTTGAAGATTGGGGACTATTTTGTCAATCAACTTGGGGAAATGAAACATCGTGGTGCATTTGAACAGACATATGTTGGGTTCTG
The DNA here is from genome assembly GCA_034695945.1 of Glomeris hexasticha. NCBI lineage: Eukaryota > Metazoa > Arthropoda > Diplopoda > Glomerida > Glomeridae > Glomeris > Glomeris hexasticha. Next base: position 8,114 of record JAQIWR010001711.1, read on the forward strand.
CAAGATGTGTGATGCTCTTTGGAGGTATACATATATTTAATGACAACGTTTTGCGGAAGTTATTGAGAACTGACTGTTTGTGTAGAGGAAAACCAGGACAGCTGCAAATTCTCCCAAAACAATGGCTGACTGGACTTTTTGAACTAATCAGGACAGGTGAAGGATCAACGGGCTTCTGTAAAACGCGTAGAAGTGCTGGTTTGCCATTCATGGTCCAGGTATATGTATTACAGTTTTGAAGTGAAATGCTGGTCTTCATTGAAAGTGTCAATACTAGTTAGATGTTCACCTTTTAGGCACTGGTGAGCTCAGAACCAGATGTAATGGGTACCAGCTGTTTTAAACAAGCAATGAGTGACTTACTGCAAATGGCCTCAAATGAAAATAGTTCCGATGATACTAAGGTAATGTTGAAATACATTATTGGCATATATTCTGTATAATAATTAACAATTTAATATCTAGGTGCACTCGATGAACATTCTGCGAGCTCTGTATCGAGATACGCGTCTGGGAGATGATGTGTTTCAGTTTGTTGCGGATGGGGTGATGGTTGCAATTCTTGGATTCAAATGGAAGACTTGGGCAGTGAGTGTAGTGTACAATATTTCAATTGTCATAATTGGCCAGAAGTTTAATTCCCATTGGTTTTACAAATTTCAGGTTCGCAATACAGCAACGCTTCTATTCAGTTCTTTGGTAACACGCATATTTGGAGTGAAACGCAGTCGAGATGAACACAGCCGAAAAAATTCCATGAGTGAGAAAACCTTCTTCCAAAGATTCCCTACATTGCACCAATTTCTACTCGATGAACTGATGGAGTGCACCAAACGTATCGATGATATTGGCAAATATGAATTTCAGCCAAGCTTGTACCCTGTTCTTCTCATACTGTCAAGATTATATCCAGTGGGAACTGATTCTTCAGGATTTTCGGTGAGCTATTAGCCACATGAGGGAATATTTTACTTCATTTATATGGTTTGTGTAAAGTATCGGAGCTTTTCACCTTGCACAAGTTTTGTTCATTGTTTATTATCCAAGTTTTCCAATGTGGTCAATCATGTTAATGGTCATCCTAAAGAACATTATTTAACATTCAAGTCCAAATTGCATTAGTTGACTTGCTACATAATGTTTGATATATGTAAATTTGATTGAAATTTGCACTTTAATTGTGGGCATTTTTTTTACGTCGAAACCCCAGAATAATTTGAGCTCAGATTTGATATTTTACTCTAGTTATGATGTCTGTGGTAGTACATACCCTATATATAATGACTTTTTTCTTAGTTGTCGGCTTACATTCCTTACGTCTCAAAGAGTGGTCACTCAAGAATAATGAAAACGCGCATTTTGGCTGCAAAAACAATAGTTTCAATAGTGCATAGTGCAAACCATTTAAATATGGTACTGAAGCTTACTGATGCGTTACCCAGCAATAAAAATCTTTGCACCAATCAAAATAACATACACGGTACACTGTTGCAGGTTGGTAACTGGATTTCCATGTTTTGTGTGCATGAATCCTTATAATCGAGCAATTGTTTTTTGCAAATTGGCCAGATACGCTTTCTGCTTCTTGCTCTTGCAAATGTACACAAGGTCAACCCTAACGAACATGAACTTCAACTTTCCGATTCCTTTCGTGATAAAATGTGGATTGCTTCTAGGTAAGAACCGTGAAAAGTGTGTCATTCATGCAGGGACTTTTCTGTTATTTTTTAAGTTCTGGTTGTAAAATAAACATATGATAAAGGGTTGGTGACATCTTACCTATAAAATCACTGATTTCATTCATAATCTGAATTCTTATTTTTTTTAATTGCTTAGTACGTAATATTTCAGTCCTAGTATCTGCGCTCATTAAAAAGATAAAAATGCATATCACGGCGTATTAATCTTGGGTTAATTTGCTCTTGTGACTTGGTTACAATACAATGATAATCACTCATGTGCGATAATAGACCTCTCCCCATATGCTTACCATATTTATAATAAGCTTTCATTTCAAGGGCAAACCAATGCAACGTTACCAGATCAGCATTCCTGGAAATAATTGAATTATCTTTAAACCAAAGGTTTATACCCTTCGGTGCGTGAGTGTATATAATATCTAGAAATGTTTTCATATTGAATCTTGCATTAATGTATCTGTGCATTTAACAGATGGTGATTTTGCTGAAGAGATCCGCAAAATGGTTCGCGCAGAGTTTGAAAATCCTGAAATTCCCATTGTCGGCTCTCCTGGAATTGCTGATTTGCATTGCATTTTGGCAAAGTTAATGATGTTGCTGGACATCGAATCAATTGGCAGTTCTTCGATGCAACCATTAGTGAAGACATTGAATGTGTTGTTGCGACATACAGTCTATGAAGTCCGTTGGCTTGCGTTGAGCTACATTGAATCGGTAATTGTTGGAATCGACTTGAACACCGATGATGAATCACCCAGTATACCAATAGCAGAATGGAAGTTTGAACACCTTAAAACGGCACACGATGATTTGTCAAAAATATTTGCATCTGAACCCATTGTTACACTGATACTTCAAGGGATGTCGGGCGAAGAGCAACCTGATTGTTTGACTAAGGTGTGTTGCTGACTCAATTCTAGCAAATATATTTCACATATGAAACCACTGTTATGATTTGAACTGTTGAACTATTTTGCACTTAAATGCTCACAATTTTTGACAGATGTACAATATTTTGTCCGTGGTTAATGTCAACCCGAATATGGATTGGAAGATTAATGCGACTGGCGATATTAAGACTACTCCTATTCAAGTGTGTTGCATATATTTTTCATTTATATTCTACAATGATTCATGCATTGATTACAATTTGAAATTTATTGCCGTTTAATATATCAGAAATTGGAATTCATCCTTCAGCGAGGGGAATGTGAACTGAGGTAAATATTATTGTTAAAATTGTGTATGTATTGTTATTGAGTGTTTGTTCTTCATCAAACAGGGATGATGTTAGATGTGCACTTCTGAAATTATCTGGAAATTTACTTCCGCAAGTTTATGAACAGGTTGATTAAAACAGTTAAATTAATTGCACGACCTATCATTTTGACTTGTACTTCATTTTTGTTTTAGATTGGGAACCAACAACCATGCTCTGCGGCAATTGCAATGGAATGGGCAGACGCGTTCAGTTTATGTTCATCAGTACAACAAAGCAAAAGCATACGTTTAACTGCGGCCGAAATCCTTGTACAGAATGCAGAAATTCTGCTAAAGGATCCGAAAAGAATACTGGGTAAGCACAATGAGGTTCGTTTTCAGGAGACTTTATCATTGGACGCGTGATCACATTCGTACACTTTGCTCGATCGTAGGGTCTGCGTCCGCTTGTGTTTGGAATGCTGCCATTTCTTTACTTCAGGATAGTGACTTACAAATCAGACAGCTTACTGCGAGAATAGTTACTGTGTTCTGTCCAATCACAATTCATCAAGGTATATACATACTATCTGTTCTCAGAAAATGCATACATTTTTTGAATTCTCATTGGTTTGTGTTTATACCGTGTGCAGACTTTGTGGTTCATGATGGAAATATTCACTCCTACATTGCACTGGACATTATAATTGGCTGCTTTGTCCAGGAATATTGTAAGCGGAATTGGCCCGAGTGCCTCACCATGATACTCGATTGGATGCTAAGGGATCCTCACACTGCAACATTGTTAACGGAGGTGTGTAACATTTTATGAAATGGTTAATTCATTTTGAATTGAAATTAAATTTAATGACTGTGGTTTGGGACTTGCAGGAAGAGTCCTTATTTGATAAAGAGGATGACAACTGTTTTGCCGAAACGGTAACGTTCTCTGAAATTCTCGCCAAACACCTTTCGACTCTTCTCGAGATTATTTCCAAGGAGAAATGTGGAAGTAGTGTGCTGGTAAATAACGATGCATTGCAAGACGTTCCAGAAATAATGACAAAGCAATTAACGCAAAGCTGGCAACTGAATGAAGCGATTGCAAATTTCGAAATGTGTTCTAATCGCGTGGCCTCGTGGCTTTCGCAGCCTGCCGACAGATCGGCAGAGAAGGTGTTGTTGAATGACGTGGTAGAAATGCTCCTTGAAGAGTTAATTCTATTACTGAATGAAACTCCACGTATTACGCACCAGACACCTTTCATTCTTCCCAATTATGACCGCCGGATGTTGAAACTTTATCGGTACATGTTGGCAACGTCACGTATTTGCAAACACCAGGCTTCCAAATCAAGCAAATTAGCAGAAATTAGAACTTGCTTAGTAGACAAATTAGGGTGTGCAACGTATCGTAGCAGATTAGTGCAATGTGTGTTCAATGAAATTGAGGACATTGGGAAATTTCATTCCAGTGTTCTGGACACTAGGTGAACACTATATGCCATTTCAAACAGCTTTATAATTATACTTTTTAACAGTTCAAAGTTTTTGAAAGAAGTTTACTCAGTACTGTTTTGTAACATCTTATTTGTAACTGAAATACTAAAATGACTATTGGTTGATAAGTGTGATTAGAACTATTGCCTTATTTATTGATTGAATGAAATCATTATATTTTATCAGTACATCATTAAGTGCAATTCTCACAAAGCCAGGCGTAAGTTTGCAATTTCTTAGTTGCATGTAGAAATGTAACTATGGTTTGATGTGAATGCCCAGAGTATTAATTTTACAGTAATTATTATTAAAGGTGAACTGACACAGTTTTGTAAGGTACCCTGAAACTTAAACTACCTGAAGAAAAGTCACGAAGAAAGCAAG
>JAQIWR010001712.1:0-12894 GCA_034695945.1 Glomeris hexasticha
TAATTTATGCAATGTTTTACTTTGTGTAGGCCAATTTTCAGGGTATGTTCCAAAACCGTGTCAGTTCTCCTTTAACTGTATATAGGGACTCTATATATTGTGCATTTTAAAATTGCATTCATTCATTGCCTAGCTTCCACTTTGTTTCTAATTTCAACATATTTACTGCAGCATTTCATACATGTTTTACTAATAGTTACGAAAATCCGACGAATTGTTTTACTTTTTCTGATTTTTTCTCTATAATAAGTCGATCCGACTTTTCCAGCATCACCCATGACGTCACGCGTTCAAAACCAAAGTTTAAAACACTCCATCCCGCGTCAAAATTTTAACCCTAACCGAAACGCCACATAGAAAAACAAACGGCCCCCACCGGGGCAAGAAAGAGTGCGGGGGAAAAAATAGAAAAAGGTGCGGCAAAAAGCGGACACTGCACCGCCATTCAAGGATGGACTGGCGACTCCCCGCTGACAACTGCGTAGATCATCATTCCATCACCGTCATCCATCCATCCATCCAAACCCGCCCTCAACACGCCCCATTTCGTCCGTCAACCAATCGCGCCGCGCATCCGTCAATCTCCTCCCCCGATAGCGACTCAAACGCCACCACCCTTCCCGCGACGGCCGCGTTACCCAATAGGAATCGGAGGTGGGCGGAGCTCGACGCATAAAAGCCGTCGTCTCCAGCCCCGGAGCGCTCAGATGAAATCGAACGTCGGTGGCGCGCGGATCGAACGCCGGTCGAGCCGATGGAAGCGTCGCCGTCGCGTTTGAACGGAGGATACCGATGATGACGAAGATGTTGGCGGCGTTGTTGGTGGTTACGGGCGCGTTGTCGGTGACGACGGTGAGCGGTACGGTGTCGGGCACGGGCACGGACACGGGCATCCGGTCTTGCGAGACGATCCGCATCGAGCAATGCAGGGGGTTGGGCTACAACGTGACCGGCATGCCGAACTTGGTGGGCCACGAACTGCAGCAAGACGCCGATCTCCTTCTGCAGACCTTCACTCCCCTCATCCAGTACGGATGTTCGAGCCAACTGCGTTTCTTCCTGTGTTCCGTGTACGTGCCAATGTGTACCGAGAAGGTGGCGCTACCCATTGGACCGTGCAGGCCCCTTTGCGAAACTGTGCGTTCCAGATGCCAGCCCATCTTGCAGGAGTTCGGTTTCCCGTGGCCTTCGGCCCTCAACTGCTCCAAGTTCCCTCCGGTCAATAACCAGAAGCACATGTGCATGGACGGACCGGGGGAAGTGGATGAGCCGTCTAGGGTAGACTCCCACTACTTGCACAGGACGCCACCAGGTGGTGCTGCGGGGGCACCCGCTGGTGGTGGTCAGAGGCGTTTCGGGCAGAAACACAGATTACCTCAGATTAATACTATAAGTAATAATAATCATCCTTCGTTTCCTTCGTCTTCTGCTTCGTATGAAACTGATGACGTCATTGGAATGGATGGAATCGCACTTGAAGGTTGGTATCATTATGCACAGGGGCACCCCATATTGTATTATAAGGTCTATCACTGTACAAGTTGTTCAAAATGAAGCAAACAACTTAGCAATTGTTACATTCCTTTAGGTTTTATACTATACTAAATCCCAGCTAAACCTTAGAATAAATAGGCGGAGCTTCAGGCAAGAAAATAGTAGCTCTTGTATCGATACATACTGAAAACTCAATGCTATTGGCTGCAGTGACGCACATGCTCCGCCTATTTAGCCTAAGGTTTTTAAGTTACTTAAAGGTGAAGTGACACTTGTTCGTAAGGTGCGTTCCTGAAACTAAACCTACATGAAGAAAGCAAGTGTTTAAAGGTGAACTGACACGGTTTTGTAAGGTACCCTTAAACTTAAAGGTGAACTGACGGGCGGGAAAAGTGGACTGTGACCAACTTTGCTATTCGGTAGAAGTGGTGGTTATGTCACCTTTGGACAGCCACGATTCGCCAAAAGTGGAGGTTAACTGATCACGCCCTGTCAGTTCACCTTTAACTGTGTAATGTGTGGCCCTATGAAGTGATCCTCTACACGTAAAGCCATCTAGTTCAACGGCCGTCATTTTCTCTGAGGCAAATATTATTCGGCCTGGTTTGCGGTCAGGCCAATTGCCATTAGTGCTCATTGTGTCACTACGTGGACAATTGTCCGGAATTGTGGAGTATGCGTGCATGTTTGATTGGTTTCGCGTGTACTACCACCTTCATCGTTTACGACCATCACTTATAAAACACCCCGTATACACTTCACGAGGTGCCGTGCCCAATTCCATCACCGTCAACCGTACGGTTGACTTATTTTGGGAGGAAAGGGACTCGCAATGGTCATTAAACAGTAGGATCACAAGGGTACCGGTAATTTCACCATCACGTGGTTAGATCCCAGTGACCGCAAGGTCTTCTAGTTTTAGCCACATCCGTTAAGGATCTGGCCATGGAATGTTCGTTAGCAGCTCACTAACAACCGGTATAGTTACCTTCCTCTCGTGTGTCTTCAAATGTGCCCCGATTGACCTAGACTGAACCCAAAAATTGCAGCCATCGTAAGTACACTGCACCCAGCCATTCCTCAAGTGCACCATGGTGATATGCATGACCAAGAGGCTTTTCGTCGTAAACGGGGTCCCACCCCGCACGCAGTTCCTCCAGAAACAGCAGTGGGGGCTCCATTCGGGTTCGGTGACGTGATCGTGACTCATGTGTGCCATTATATCGTTGAGGCACGTGAACTTTCGGTGGCACGTCCTCAAAGAGCCTGTTAAGTCCTTAAGGACCCAACAGCACTGCTGTTACGGATAATGTTCACGGTAAGTATGGACAACATCAATTTGACGCGTGTTCTAAGTTCTTCGGCTTTAAATTTACCAGGTTCTCAGTCTGGTCCTCGTCCTTATCGTAACTTTCGTGTTTTACTTGTACATGCACTGGTGGTGAAATTTTACGGCTTTCACGCCGCTTATTCGCATCGTTCCCACGGTCCATTCTCTCCTGCGGAGGACCGTGTCCCCAAGCCGTACGTGGGAAACCGGCCGAGTATTGCAGTGCCGGTTGCGGCGGTGCGTTCAGCGGTACGTGAACTTCTCCTAGATCCAAATACGTGTTCGTCACTTCCTGTAGCTTACAAAACACAAAAAAAAACAAACATTAACATGAAAAATTACAATTAAAAACATTATATGAATAAAAATACCTGCAAATTATTATCATTATTACTAGAAGAGTCCATTTGTTCATTGTAACGTATTTGTTCCAAATTGGGAACATTATTATGACCAGTGTTCCAATTGCAAACAGTATTTTCCTCATTGTTCACAGACAGTTTTCCATGCTCTGAAATAGAAATTTACATGAATTACATCTTAATTACATGAACAGTGATGAATTAATTTTAATTAAATAATTATAATTACATAAAAGTGTCATTAAAAAATAAACATGTTAATTTCGATTTATATAAGTGGCAACACTCTTGGTGGCAATGATTTTTATGGGTTTCACATAGGTCACTAGGTTGGGAAGCAATGGAATGTCTATTAAGAAATTTAAGCCTAATCTAGAAATAAAAAATATAGAACGTCGTTTACGATTTTTCTTCAATTCTTCAATCTGTCGCTCGTAAACTCGGCATTTCTCCTTGTAAAAATCCCTCTCCTGCTTGTATTCAACGCAAGTTCTGCACAAGAGAACTCGCAGATGCTTTTTAACAACTTTACCCGTCATATTATTGAACCATCCACGATTTTCTTGACCGATTGCCGCCATAAGAACCCACCGAATATCCCTATCGATCGCTTCATATACACCGTACGGTCATGTTAAATATGGACGCCATTTTGATCCCGTTTCGAAGCGATCCAATCGGTTGGCAAGGTGTGGCTGTAAACGTGTTTCCTGATTGGCTGCTTGAAGTATCACGTGGTTACGGACGCCATCTTGATGCCGTTTACAGCACCAACAACCAATAAGAATCGTGGATGATGAGTTTGACAGCAATCTGTATAAATAGGACACAATGTACATGGTAATGTAATCACAAAACCCAGTTCTCCAATCAGCGCGCGTGACGTCACCCGTTACGTCAAATTCACAGCTGCTAAAAAACCTGAATCTTTATTTATTTTACACATAACCTATCGCTTTATAATTCACTATTACACTATTTTGAATTCAGAATTGAACAAGAATCATGTGTAAAAAATCTTTGTATGCTGAAATTACTATTCATCGTGGAAAACCCGTGTCCGCGGTGGAATCCATCGGTCCAAAACAAAACCAATTTGAATTTCGTTACAAAATATAGAATAAAAAATCAATTCGAAACAAAAATCAATGTAATTTCAAACAAAATCAAGCAACTGTGGCATGGGAAGTTCGCGTCGTTAAAAAGGCAGTGAAAAAACACATAAATATACATCTATTTCATGTCTTTACGTTAACAAGCAGTTCATAATTTGAACTAGACGTAAAGAAATAAAATTGCATTGAATTTGAACGATTGAGCTTCGTCAATTTATTGCGTTCGAATAAACCGGAAATTCATTTCTTTCCAAATTACAAAATTACAAAAACAAACTATGGTACGAATCACAAACATCTACGCAAAGTACATTACAAATATATGTAAAAACACGTTCGTATGTATACAATACGCTGCGTATTGCATGTGCGTAACTTAGGCCTAAATGCTTCGCCACGTCACATGACGTGACTTCATATGGATTTATATCACAAACTCGTACATTTTGCATATTCCACTTTCCGAAACGCGATAAGGCAATATTGGAGCTGCGTGCCACGTCCCCCGGGTCACCAGGCGGCACCGCATATGGCGCGATGCATTCTGGGTACGCGAATTCGGCAACTATCTTCATCGTGGATGGGCTTGCCGTCGGTGGACCGCACGGTCACCGGAGTTGCGGAAAACCATCCCGCATCCGGCGTACGGACACTCGATTCGGTTCTCGTCTTGAGGGACGTCGGCGGGACCATTGCCTGTGAACACCTTGACGACGGGGCCATTACGGTCCTTCAGGTTCTTGAAAGCCGTGGGGCCGTTACGGATTTTGTAGCTCGACTTTACGGGACTAACAGGGATTATACTCTTCCTCGTAAGGCTGTCGGGGTCAGAACATCTTCTGGACGAACCATCCAAAGGGGCACTTTTCCTTGGGGAGTTGCCAGCGATGAGCCTTTGTTCGGGACTGTCACCAGAGGTGGTGTTTTTCCTCCAGTGGCTTGATGGTGATGTAATGTTCTTCAAAATGTTGTCTAGAACGGCGTTTTCCGTGGGTGTCGCATCGGGCAGACTGCCGTTCATTCCGGGACCATCGGGGACGCTACTTCTCCTCAAAGGGGTACCGGGATTCAAACTACTTCTCGGGGAATCAGCAGGCATGTGCCGTTTCTCAACGGGGCCATCTGTGGTGGGACCTTGTTCCGCACCGTCATGCGGTGAGGATATTCTTCTGTGACCGCTAGCGATAGATCGGTTCCTCTGCGGACCATCCGGGCAGTTACTTCTAATCGATGGATTGTCAGGGAAGTTGCTTCTCGCCGGTGGGACGTCGAGAACGTTGGTTTGTATCGGGGAACCATTGTAGATGAAACTTCTCCTCGCAGGACCATCAAGAACGGTACATCTTGCCAAAGGATTATCCGGCACGGGGATTCGTATGGAGGGATTATCCGGAAAGCTGATTCTTATGGGGGGATTAAAAGGGATGTAACTTCTCGCTGAAGGACTATCAGAGATGTAACTTCTCACAGAGGGATCATCAGGGACGTAACTTCTCACCGGAGGATTGTCAGGGATGTTGCTTCTTACTGCAGTCTTATCCAGGATGTTGCTTCTTATTGGAGGAACATCAGGGACGTTCCTTCTTATTGGATAAACCTCAGGGATGTTGCTTCTTATTGGAGGAACATCAGGGATGTAGCTTCTACTTGGAGGAATATCAGGGATGTAGCTTCTACTTGCAGGAACATCAGGGATGTAGCTTCGTATTGGAGGATCATCAGGGATGTTGCTTCTACTTGGAGGAACATCAGGGTCTTCATGGTTCATACTTCTTATCGGAAGACTATCGGGCATGTTGCATCTTGGTAGAGGAACGTCAGGGCGGTAACTTCTTACCGAAGGAGTTTCAGAGATGCTGCTTCTAACCAGAGGGACAAGGCTGTTATTTAACGGAGGTTTGTCAGAAGGGCTGCTTCCCGCAAGAGGACCATTAGGGATGCTACTTCTAACTGCAGGCTCAACTGACGTGTTGCTTCTTATTGGAGGACATTCAAGGGCACTTCGTCGAATCGCAGCCCCATCAGGGATGGAATTTTTCCTCGAATGATCATCTTTCCTCAAGGCATCGTTGCGGATGTGGTTCTTCTTGAAAGGGCTATCGCGCCAGGTACATTTTCTTGCAAAATCACTCCAGTAATTGCTCCGCTCACCACTACCCGATGCTTTGCTTCGCTCACGATGACCGCTAGGGACATTACTTCGCTCACGGCGATCGGTTCGGTCACCACGGCCATCAGAGCTAGATCCTTTCCTCAAAGTATCACAAGAGCTTGAACTTTTCCTGTGACTTCTATCTGGGTTGACCTGCCTTTCGCGACTACTCGAGCTGCCATGTCGTTCCCGACTGCTACTAGACACTTCACCCCGGTCACCACGTCCCTTTGCGATGTTACTCTGGTCACCACGTCTGTCAGAAGTTGATGATTTCCTAGTATAACCATCAGAGTTGGAGCCTTTTCTCAAATCTTCTCGGCTGTTGCTCTTCGTTGCAGGGCCTGCCGGAGTGTTACTTTTTGTCGAAGAGCTTTCCTGAGTCCTACTTTTCGTCAAGGAGCGTTCCTGTGTACTACTTTTCGTCGAAGAGCCTTCTGATGTGTTACGTTTTGTTGAAGAGCCTTCCGGTATGTTACTTTTCCTCGAAGAGCCTTCTGGAGTGCTCCGTTTTGATGAAGAGCCTTCCTGGGCGGGTCTTTTCGTTGAAAAGTCTTCCGGAGTTTTACGCTTTGTTGAAGAGCCTTCCGGAATGCTAGTTTTTGACGAAGAGCCTTCTGAAGCACTAGCTTTCGAGGAAGAGCTTTCTAGAGTGTTACTTTGCTCACAGCGACTACTCGATGCGTTCCTCTGGTCAGTATGGCCATCAACGATTGACATTTCCCTCATCCAGTCATCAAGGTTGGAACTTTTCTCCACATGTTCATTGGCACGTAACCGCTTAACCAAAGGCAATTCCAGGACGTCTCTTTTCTCCGCAGAGTCACTTGCATTTGACGCGTTGCCTTGGTTGCCATCCAGGTTTGAAGTATGCGCCGTTGCTTCACGCCGGGAACCTTCTTCCAAGGCACCACAGCGTGAGATGTTCATGTGAGAGGCTGCGTGCCTCTCGTAATCTACCATGTGGACAAACTGGCGGCCGCATTTGTAAAAGGAACACTCGTACGGCTTAACCATGTGAACCTCGCGGTGCTTCGCAAGGGAGACTTGGTCCGCGTACGCTTTGTCACACTTCAGAAAGTCACACGCGTATGGTTTCTCAGTCGAATGACTCCGCATGTGACCACGCAATATACTGGATTTCGTAAAGATCTTCCCACAAGCCGGAACTGTGCACTTGAACCTCGCGTCTCCCAAGTGTCGCGCACGGTAATGCTCCCTCACAGTATCCTTGCGACTGAAAGTCCTCCCGCAACCGGGGAACTGGCACGGAATCCTGTGACGCGTGAGCCCGTGCGTGGTTTCATGGCTCACCAGTTGCTCCTTGTTCTGGAAAGTCATTCCGCAATCTTTGTACTCGCACCGGAATTGCCTGGCACCCAAGTGAACTTGTAGATGAGACACCAGGTTGCTTCTAAGCCGGAAGGTCTGGCCAGTGTTTTTGCAATTCTTCCAGTGACACGTGTAGTAAGGGTTTGCCGTCTCTTCACCAACGTGCTCAGTCATCACGTGTGGTATCATCTCATCCGCCGAGTAGAACATTCGGTGACACGGCTGCTGTTGGCCGTTCCGCTCTTGATGGATCCACCAACACGACAGAGCCTCCGGCATGGGCAAACGGGCGATCTTCACGACAGGGGTCATATTGCTCTTGATTTCTGATAACCGCTCGGACAACTCCAGATCATCAGTGCTTTTACGTTTCGCTTGGACCACAGCTGGGATGTTGGGCGACTGAAATCAAAAATTAAATGGACACGGTTATGTAAGGTATCCTGAAACTCAACCTGCAGGATCTGCAGGGAGCTTTACGGTTGGAAGTAGCAGCCATGGAACTCATAAATTGCCTTTGTACACAAAGTCAGAAACAACTAACATGACAACTAACCTTTGAAGCGGCCGTGTCGTTAACGTTATCAACCGAGTCCGTCAAACTCCACGTTTCATCGATCACCATTTCCTGAAAAGAAAAACATTTATCATACATTTGATTTTAACGTTAAAGGTGACCAGACACGGTTTTGTAAGGTACCCTGAGAAAAATGTCATGTTGTAGGAAACAATATAACTGTCCAACTGCTAGAACAGAACAGAAAAATGTATAACTAAAGATAAAAATTTGCTGCCTCTGGTATGGCAAACATGTGCAGCTAGAGTAAATTCTTATCCTGAATGCTTTTCGGCCATAATCTAGGCCTAAAAATCGTCGTGATATCCAAAATGGCAATCAAATGCCATGTTCCTGGTTGTCTAAATCGGAAAATCCAGTTTCTGTAGCGATTTGTAAGCTGTTAGAGCGCTGTGGATCTCCACCCAGGGGAAAAAATTGTGTACAGTTGTGCACAAAATTTTGTGCAAAATGTGCACAAAGTCGCACAAAACTTGAACCCTTTTTGTGCACAATTTGAAACAATTGTGCACAAAACGTACACAAGCACAATATTTTGTGCACAAATGGTGAATTTTTTGTGAGTTTTTTTGGAAATTGTGCACAGTTGTTCACAACTTTTTTTCTTGGGCATTACCGCTAGGCCTAATGCGACCGACGGTGTTCTATATAGAACGAAATGATTGACACGTGGGTGCCTGGGTGCCGAATTTGCACGTTTTTGACCTTTTTTTGCAGCGAGTTTACATATAGAACTGATCGTCTAAAAATTATGAAATAAATATATAGCTGTACATAAATATCTATATATTGGATTGTCAAACTCTCACGGAGATTAAAAATATCGAAAATTGCAATATTTGGTCACCTATAAGATTAATCCCGAACATGTAAACACTGCCCTGGTGGTGCTGCGGTTTCCCGCGCTATTTGAGGTGCTGTTTGGCCTTTGTTTCCGCCACGTGTTCAACCCCTTTACACAGCGGTATTATGTTGAACCAGCCCGGTACGGGGGGGGGGGAGGCCAGGGCGTTGGCCTCCGCCGCTGGCAAGGCTACGAAAGCTCAGTTAGGTCCAGTGTTGCACTCGCCGGCCGTTACACGGTCTCGGTTGGCGGCAGCCGGGGCAAACCTCCCCGACTGGGGGGCAGTTGCGGCCCATGCGGCCGAAGTGGAAGCCCGGGAGGCCGCGGCTTCTGCTGTAGGTGGTGGCCTGTCACTCAGCCATGTGGATATTCTGGCTGGGGACCCTGTGGTCACCAATAAGGCGGCTGACTGTCTGTTGACCCCCGCGAGGGGTTCGCCGGCGGTGGCCGCGGCACAGGTTCCCCCTGGGGGCGCGTTGCTTCTGGGGCTGGAAGACCTAAACGCCGCAGTCGGTCAGCGAATCGGACTGGGGTGTCCGGCCGGGAGCAGGGATCGCGTCGGGGTGCTAGCGCCTCGCAGACCCTGTCCTCCAGTGCGTCCCACCACTCGACAAGGGTGGGCATGTCGACCTCGGTGCTCCGGGCTATCGAGGATGCGGTCTGCCGGCTGGCGGGGGCCAAGGGGTACCAACCCCAGGGTCTGCCAGAGCCATCCCTTTGCGCGGCACCGCAAGACCATGCGAGGTCTGGCCGGGGCCGAGAGGGGGTGGTGGGTGATGACAGCTTCCACCCTCGGGCGAATTCTACTGTTTGCTCGCCAGAGGGGTCGCGCACAGCGCTTCAGGAGACGGTGGTCATGGCCGCCTCGCCGAAACCGTCGAAGGTGGTTTCCTCGCCCGCGGCGAACGGTTCGTTTGCTACGCTGGGGGCTATGTTGGAGCTGGAGGTCGAAGGACTCTCTCCTGAGAGCACCCAGCAGGCGGTGGCCGTGGAAGTGGGCCGGCTGCGCTTGGTCGATCAAGCCGCACGGTTGCCAGTGGTCCAGGCCACGGCGCCTGAGCCGGCTAGGTTGCACACGGTTGCCCCTCCGGAGCCCAAGGTCTTGGCCTTAGGTGCTCCGCCGGTGGCCGCCAGTGCCGTGGTGCCACGGAGGCCACGGGACATCCCCTCGGGGGGCGATCCGGCGTTTGCCCCGCCCAGGGCGCCGATGGGGAGACTGCCTCACCATCTGAAAGGGTTGGTGCACGACAGCCACTCCGGGCCGGATGTCGAGGACTTTCTTCGAAAACTGAAGAACGTGGGTCGGGTTGGTGGTTACACCGAACTGGACTGCCTTCAGCGCATTGTCCCATCCACGTTGGAAGGGCCGGCTCTTTTGTGGTGGAATACCAACAACGAGGCTGCACCTTTCCAGATGTAAAACTAACGCGGAGTAGAGTGTTAGTGAGTTTATTTGCGTGTTTTTGTAATACCCCTTTCAAAACCCCAAGTGGGTACGAAATAAGCAAATTCATTCATTTATGTCAAAATGGACCTAACACTTCAAAGCAATTAAGTAACCCCTTCAGTCACCAATTAATATCCACTTGCGAAACAAAAAATCATTTGTGCAGAAACATTCCCAATGTTAATAGAACACAAATAAAAATGGGGATGAATATTTTCCCATGTTATAATATAGGAGCTTCATGCTCAATTTGTCTCCACCAATGTGTACCCAATGACTAAAGTGGGTTAAGGTGCAAGTATACATTGCATACTTCTTTATAAACTTACATAAAGTTGAGTTACACTTTGGATAGAGCGTCGTTTTTGGAATTTCGTGAATTAAATATGATTTTCATAAGCAAAAACGTGTAACCCCACGAAAAATTACAAAGAAATACGCAAAGTGTACTTGCACCTTAATTATATTACTTCCATGTGCTAGGTCCTGATCCTTTTTCACATGACCTTGTCAAACAGGAGATGAAGAGGTTCAAAATACAACTCGAGAATGATTATCTGCAGTTGGATGGACATTTTTTAAACATGATATTGAAAAACTAAAGGCTAAAGGAACAAACTTTTTGGCTGTCCCTCATAGATGAACTGGTGGCCGGAGTACTTAATTGCCAATATTTATAATTATAGTCTTTAATATAACTTGCTTTGCATAATTACAACTGGCGATTCGGTGTTGCGGTTTTGGTGTTGGACCGTTCGGTGCACGGTCGTTTTGGTGTTGGTCGTTTCGGTGTCATTTGTGGAAATTAATTGCAATTTCGAATAAATTAGGCAAAAATTTCATTTTGCTGGATATACTGGTATAACACGAAAGAAATAGTTTGCACAATTTTTTTATAATAAATAAGTTAACTATTGACTATTTCCAGTTATTTAAAGGTAAACTGACAGTGTCTACGATAATCCGTGTGAAAGTAGTGATTGTGTCTCTGATAACGATGGGACAATCGCAATTCCTGTAAAAAAGAGTACACAAAGTTGTGAGCGTTTTACCGAAGAGACTGTTCTTATATTACGTAATGCCAAAAATGCATTTTTTGTAACCCTTCCTCCCTCTTGTAACACTAATGTAACACTCTCAACCCCCTCCCCCAGCCCTCCCCTTTCGTAACATAACAGATAGCATATCAAAATTTGAAAAATTATACTTCCGAATGACTGCAAATAATATTAATTGAACTTCTCAATTGTTATTTACTAATTATTTTAGAATATACGTAACATATACATTACAGTGTTTTTAGCCTTGGACAGTGATGCAAAAAGTTCCCATGCACTGTGGATATAGCCAGAGAGCAAGAACACTCCGGCCAATGAATTAATTTAAAGTCTGAATTGCCTTGAAAAGCAATATCCCAATATAAAGTTTTGAAATACACATCTATTACTTTTTGTTACATAACAAATGTTATCGTCTCTACCCCTCCCCCTGTAACACTCCGTAACAAAAATGCTCATCCCCTCTCCCCTACCCATCCGTTACGTAATTTAAGAACAGCCCCGAATGTGCCGTCGACGAGCGGCTTGTGAGGAGCTAGCTAGCGCCTGCGATTATAGCGAGCAATACTCGCAGCCGTTCGAAAGCCGCTCGCAAGCCGCTTATTAAGGTGCGTTAACCATAGGCTTGCGATTTTCGAAATCGCCCACATTCCATTATGATCACATACCCATGCGTTCGCCCTGTTTGCATTTTCGTGCAAACCAAAACTGTTTTGACGCACGACAAAATGCACATTCCAAGCTAGAGTTGTTTGGTGCGCGCGGGAACAGAAAACGCGAATGTTGTCGCACATCAAAACAATTTTGGCTTGCACGAAAATGCAAACAGGGCAAACGCATGGGTATTTGATCATCATAAAATGCGGGCGATTTCGAAAATTGCACGCCCATAGAAACGCACCTTAAGGCCAGTGCCGTTTCCATGGCAACGCATTGCGCGCGCTTTTCCGTAAAACGCTTGTAGCTTTGTTTACTATTTTTACAGGATTTTAGATTGTCCCATCGTTATTAGGGACACAATCACTACTTTCACACGGATTATGGTGATGTAGCATTGCGGTGATTGTGGTGTTGCGGAGACAGTAGAGTGGTGGTATAGTCGCCTCGCTGGATGTTTTCCGAAAAGGGATTAAGAACGCCCCGCCCCCCAATTAGACACCTTTTGTCACTTAATTGCTTGCAC
>JAQIWR010001713.1:0-12893 GCA_034695945.1 Glomeris hexasticha
GCGATGGCCGGGAATCGAACCCGGATCAACTGCTTGGAAGGCAGCTATGCTCACCATTATACCACCATCGCATGACGATATAACAGACTCCATTATCAGATAATTTGGAATTTAGGCAGCCATGTTTCTCCTAACTTCATATTATTCAATTGAGATTGATGTGAATAGGGGCTGTTATATGCAAATGAGGCAAAGTGAAACTGTCACTGAAAGGCTTTGGAAAGAGAATGAGATGAGTCACGTGGTTATGGCCTCAGTTATGGCGCTTGATTTCATTTTCTGGCACGGTCATATTGTTCGCTTTGTGTTTGCAAGAGTTTGAATTACTGGCTTGTGCAATAAAAAGCGCACAATGGCGACAATAAAATCGACAAAAAAAAATGCTTCTCTTAGGCGATATGAAATAAACTTGGATTTAGAAGCTCCCTTAGCTCTCAAAACAACTGCATACGAATGTAGAACTGCAGATAGCAGCGCCCTCTTTATCCGTTTCTGTCTCCCTTTACGATCGATATACCAGTCATGTGCCCCTGCAGTGACATTTTGCTAACCTCAGCTTATTGTTCAATTGTCGAAATGAAACCACAAACGTGATACTGGGTTTACTGTTTTTGGCAGGAAGAAACGTTGTAAATGGCCTTTAGGTTATATGCACTTTAATACATGTTGAATGAACAAAAGTAGATTATTGCAGTAATGTGCACAATGCTGCCAGTGATGTACTCAAAATTGAATAATGATGTGTTCATGTGCTGAGTAACAGTAATAGGTTATAAGTGATGTATTCTGTTTCTGCTGTTAATGTGTTATGCAACCATGGAATATATAATTATCAGTGATGTGCACAATGCTGCTAGAGATCAGTGATGTGCTCATAATTGGTCACTGATCATTTACATAATTGCCGAATAAAAGTAGGCATCAGTTATGTACACATAACTGGACAGTGATACGTTCTGTTTTTATTGCTAAAGTGTTCTTTCTATACAACAACATTGAATGACATCAGTGATGTGCATAATTATTACTATAAATCAGTGATGTGACTTGTTTCTGTTGCTAAAGGGTTCTAAACACAACATGTAATTATCAATAATGTGTTTTATTTCGTTTGATAAAAGGAATTTAGAATCATCAGTGATGTGCACAGTGCTGCTAGAGATCAGTGATGTGCATAATGTTGCTGGAGATAAGTGATGTGCTCGTAATTGGTCATGCATTAAAAATTTATTAGCAGAATAAAAGTAGCCATCAGTGATGTACAAATAATTTTCTATACAACAGCATGGAATGACGTCAGTGATGTGCATAAGTATCGCGAGAAATCAGTGATGTGTTTTGTTTCTGTTGCTAAAGTGTTCTACGGATATACAGAGCATGTAATTTAAAACCTGGACATTTTATCCTGTCCCATGAGATTCCACCATAGACAGGTTTTACTATGTCAGTAATGCAGTAATGTGGACAATAGTGCCAGATATCAGTGATGTGCACAAACAACATGCTTTTGATATAAATTGATGCGCTCAATGGCATGTTTATAACACGTATTACATTTTCTCACCGACTTTATTGACCATATTTTTTAAAATGAGTGAACACATCCTCGGTTAACAGCTTATGTAATTTATGGTCGGTTTTAACGAGCAGGTTGCTGTCAGCTTTTAGTTCTGTCATATATATTTTCATTTTTGTGGTGAAGCAAAAATTGGCAAAAGCTAGATATATACCCTATTCTTACACATTGCGAATCAATGACACGTGACTCAATATGCGGAGTTATAAGTATAAAGTGGTCGTGCATGATCCTGTTTATGACGTAGCATTGACGGCCGCCATGTTAGTGACCATTTGTCGAATTATGGAACAACAATGTTTATAGTTGAAGTTCAAAGGGGAGCATTGGGCACATAGTTGTGGGTGGGAGGGGGAGGTAGGGGGGGGGGAGTGGTGATGATGATTTAGGGTTATGTTATACCATAGGTCCCTATTGATTTCACTTTTGATGAGGACCTGAAATGCGAATTCCTGTCTGCGCCATTGCACAATGAATGTGTATATGTGCTTTTATCTGGAAAGTGCCCTTAAGAGTGAAAATCGACACTTTCATCGATTTGCTTTTTGTTGGGTCCTTTTTCTTTTGTTCTCATTTCCGGCAAAATGTCATGCGTTGACACTTGAAATGGCAGAGTGAGCAGCCAATGGTGCACTTGGTATGGCGAGTCATCCGTGTCTTTATTTCACATTGTTGCCCTTATTATGCGCCTTTCAACATGTTAAGGTTATACATATTGCATTATGGCAATTATCAAGTTGAATAATTTCTATACAAATTCAGTGATTTTTGGTGGGATTTGTTGGTAGCTATAAGAGTTTGAGAGTTGAGAAAATAAGCACTAGTGCAAAGGGCCTAAAGTGTATAGTTGGACTGGCGGCAGTGTTGCCATTTTCCCTTTTTATGGCCCATTGCAGTTCTATAAATCTAGTTCCCCCCTTGACAACAGCGCAATCATAAAGATGGGCTCAAAGGGAGGTCTGAGGAAAGTGGGCGGGGCTTGCAATCATTGTATCTTTTGGTTAGGGTGGTTTTTTTTAGAGAGCATTCAACAAAGGACATATAACGGTTCACATGTAAGAAAAGAAGGAAAACAACTCCACTAATTGAGCTCATTATCCCACCCAGTGCATGTTGCCAGATGAACTTCTTCCAAACTACTTTCCATACATTTCCATTGGGAGGTGTCCCACTAAAACGGAATCCCATATAATGCTTTACATAATATAGGGCCTACTATACCCTTTGCTAGAGTTTGTACAATATTTGGGTATATTATGACGATAAACGGACGGTTACGCCTACAGCGAATTTCAAAGTAGGCGCCATTTCACCCCATCTTCATCATTTGTACATCTCGGCAAAAAGAACCATCACATGTAAAGTCACCAAATTTAGCAGGGAAGTTCATGTTTATGTTCCTCACTAATCGTTATAATTTATTTGGCGTTTTATTTGGAAATCCACGCTCAAGAAAATAAAAGCGTTTCAATTTGTATATTCACATTTTTTGTAAGCGTTTTCCGCACAATATTGTAAAATAAACTGAAACAATTCTTCAATAATACTATATTTCACCTATTTGTTAATTATGGTAATTTTATATGAAACGATTTTTTGTGACGAGATGGATATATGACGAAAATGTAGATAAATGACACTTCGCTGTAGGCCTAGCCGTCCGTTTATCGTTATTAACCCAGGTATTGTACACAGTATTGTTCTACTTGGAAAGAGCATGAGATAAGAGAAGTTGTGATAGTTGAGAGTTGCGTTTTTTGTCCACTAGGATCTCTGTGTATATGTGCAGAGGGTTGCAAAGTGGAGATTATGGCCCTTAACGACCCACAAAGTCTCAGCTGCTTTCGATCGTAAATCTGAAATTCAAGCACACATAACCGAGGAAAGTTAGCACTTGCAAGAAGTTATATACGTTGGGTTTTTTGTTACTTTCATCCCCCAACTGTGATTCAGATAAGTTGGGGCCATGACTAATGCCAAACACCTTTCCCATTCCACACTTAACCAACGTATATGTACTGTAGTAGTTGTGATTTATTTTTTCTGGTTGTCACGCAAAAGTTCAACTCCTAAAATGCAGGCAAAGTCGGGTGGATCAAAAGAAAAACTTAGTTGCAAGAAATCCCACCAGGTGGTGCTCCCCAGCTCTTTGTTCTACTTTGTTCTACTTTGATCCCCCGACATGTATATGATTGTGCAAAACAATGGAAACTATGTTGGAAAAATATGGAAAAGAAGTAAAGAAAGTCAGTTTAGTAGTTTTGGGTTTGAAAAGTTCGTCTCAGGACAAGCGTGGTTTCCATTCATGCAAATTCTAATCACATAGTAACATTCAGATTTTTAGAGAAAGTAAAAAAGTTTAAATAATACTTTAAAGACTTTGATTTCATTTCATGTAGTAGCCTATTATAATGTCGAGGTCGTAGGGGTTATTTAAATATTACGTTTGTTGGGGGTCATTTATAAATTACGTTCATTTCAATTTAGAAAGTCAGTTTTATTTTAATTTACAAATATTGGCTTAAATATTTAATAGTTCTTTATAAATTGTAGATTGTACTAGTATACTTACTGTATTAGCAAATAAGATTATAAAAACATGTTGGGCACTTTTCACAAAACATTCGAAGTTTTTTCCTAACTTTGACTTAACTTTTTGTGTGGTAATTTGTAAAAAAATAGACAAAAACTCTATGAACCCGAAATTTGGTAAAAAAGAAAGGTTTGTCAAAGAAAATTAAACACGGTTGGGTAAAACCACTTTTTTTACTACATAAAGATTTGTGGGAAATAGGGTTTTTGAAAAAAATACACTGGTGAAAGAAGGGTAATGAAAACTTTAGTGACGTCATTACCCTACCTTATTTTATTGATTTTGATATCAAACAGTTGTTTTGTGTGGGAAGTTTGTATTAAAAGTTGGTATTTGGTGGAAAACATGATTATTTGTTGTTTTTTCGGGGGGGGGGTCCTGAAATATCTAAATTCGTTACTAAGTAAAAAGTTTTTTTTCGAAAAACGATTTGAAGAAGAAAATGAGAACAGGTAAAGTTTAATATTTTATTGACTAAGTTGATTTCAACGTGAAAATTTAATATTGCTCTTGTTAAAAAATAGATGAGAAATTGATTAAATGGTATGGAAAAATAAAATTAATTTCATTGTTTTATCTCCTATTCAAATACCTTTCCATTTTAATTTGTTATTTAAAATTATAATGTTCATCATCCTGTTGCTGTCCCTAACGGGTAGGTGGTGTTTCTATTTGGGATGACAAAAGACAGTTAAGCCTGAAACGAATTTGAAATTAGGCATCATTTAGCTCTGTTTTCGTCGTTTGTACATCTCGCCACAAAAAACCGTCGACTGTAAAGTCACCAAACTTAGCATGTAAGCTCATGATTATGTTCCTCACTCATTGTTATACCCTATTTATCGATTTATTTGGTCCCTCGCGTTCCAAAAAATAAACCGTTTTATTTGTGAACTAAATGTTTTTTTAAAAGCGTTTTTAGCGCAACACTGTCTAATAAACTTCAACGATTACATCAGAAATACTCTCTTGCACTTACTGATTAAGTATCGTGAAGTTACAGGCAACGGTTTTAACAAACGAGACGTACAAACGATGTGTGAGCCTATATATTAATTGTGAACTAAATAAAACTATGATTTTTCATAAGATCGTTCGCATTTATTGCAAATTTCAAGCATTTTTTCTTTCTTTGTTTGATGTTTGCATGGTTCTGGTTGCCATATTTAAGTGGGTCCATCACTAATGAGCCCTTTGCGGCGTGCGTGACTAAAAGAGGTTTTAAGGTTTTTTGGAAAACCGGTTTTAATCACCCCATTGCCTTAATTTTCGGTTGGTTACAAAGAAGAATACACAGAAAGTTGTGTGTTTTTTTGCTTTTTGTTTTGTTAGGGTGAAGTGTGTTTGGAGCCCTTTTGGCGCCACAATGGCGCCCAGTAACACAATTCAGCACCCCCTCCCCCTAACCCTCTTGGTCTTGATTTACAGGTCCTTCAACCCTTGTGTCATCTGTTGGACGGGTCCGTTGTGTAACTGCATAATTGCATATGCAGAAATTGCAAAGTTGAGTCAGCCAAGTAGCATGAAAAGTTAAGGGGTGTGTTTTAGGAAATGTATTGCTCCTCCTAAAAGCAATCTGTTTTAATTCCGAACTGAGTGGAAAATGCATGGAGTTAGGGGTACGTTCAGAAAATTTGGCAGTGGACTGTAAAATGCGTTGGGCAGTTATGAATTTGCAATGCAGATAGAGGAAGAGTTTGCAGATATTGCTCAGACCGTTGTAAATATTGCTCAGAACTTTAAAAGTACTGTGCTAAATGTTAAAAATCATGTTCAGAACTTTGCTAATCTTAGTAAAAACGTTGCAGATATTGTTCAGGGCTGCTTTCATGTTCACAGATTTGCAGATTTGGAAATATTGCTCAGAACGTTGTAAACATTGCTTAGAACTTAAAAGAATTGGTCAGTGCATTGCAAATATTGCTCAGAACTTTCGAAATGTTGCTCAGAATGTTCAAATATTGCTCAGATCTTAGAAATATTGCTCAGAACTTTGGAAATATTGCTCAGAACTGTGGAAATATTGCTCAGAATGTTCAAATACTACTCAGAACTTCAGAAATGTTGCTCAGATCTTCGGAAATATTGATCAGAATTTTGTAAATATTGCTCAGAACTTTGGAAATATTGCTCAGGACTTTAGAAACGTTGCTCAGAACTTTGGAAATGTTACTCAGAATGTTCAAATACTGCTCAGAACTTCAGAAATGTTGCTCAGATTTTTGGAAATATTGCTCAGAACTTTGGAAATATTCTTAGAACTTAAAAGAATTGGTCAGTGCATTGAAAACATTGCTCAGAACTTTCGAAATGTTGCTCAGAATGTTGAAATATTGCTCAGATCTTAGAAATATTGCTCAGAATGTTCAAATACTACTCAGAACTTTCGAAATGTTGCTCAGAACGGTGGAAGTATTGCTCAGAATGTTCAAATACTACTCAGAACTTCAGAAATGTTGCTAAGATCTTTGGAAATATTGAACAGAATTTTGGAAATATTGCTCAGAACTTTGGAAATATTGCTCAGGACTTTAGAAACGTTGCTCAGAACTTTGGAAATGTTACTCGAATGTTCAAATGTTGCTCAGAGCTTGACAAATCTAACTGCCAGTTCTGCAAATTCATCGTGTAAATCGCTCAGAATTCTGTGCAAAACTGTTTTTTTTTCAAGTATCACAATCAGTTGTGAAAGAAAGTTTTGCGTCTTTTTTAAATTCTGTCAAATTTACGGTGGTTTTTATGAATGTGGAGTTTTGGAATTGCTGCCATGCAATAATTGCTCAGCATTCCCAGTGTTGTTTATTTTATGTCAAAAGCTATTTATCAACTTCAGGCAATTATCAGTATCTTTAATGACGTACGTATTTGAGTTAGTTTAGCTTTCTTTTCGGTTTCATTCTGCGTTCTGTGAATTAAAGGAAGGAGAAATTTGCATAGTTGTTGCTGCGTTTTGCTCGCTAATTACGCCTCGTTTATTCATGTGTAAATAAATTCTCTCCTAAAAGGATTTTAGGCCTACTATATGTAAAGATTAACAGGTGCAAGCAATATAAACCCTCCTATAGCTGCTGCAAATCTAATATACGGTGCATGTGTTTTACATCGATCTGCTTTATATCTCATGGTATTAGGTCACTATTTCTATATATTCCAAATTCAGTGATTCAGAAATAAAGCATTACATATATAGTATGTTTTTTAGCACAAAATAACTAGCAGTGGTGATGAAAATAATGTTGATCTAATTAATGACTAAGTAAAAGGTTAGTCAAAATGATTAAGAAACTTTAATCACATTGTCGAAATTTCACTAATTAACGTTTGTCAAAATGTCTAATTCTTACTATTAAAAATCTCTAAATCTTACTAATTTCTCAAAATATCACTTTTTAACGTACATTTGTTGAATTGTCCAAATTTCACTAATTAACATCTGCAAAAATTAATGTATAATTCTTCCTAAGTACGGTATAAATCTTATTAATTAGTCAAAGCATCTGAATTTCCCTAATTAGCAAATTAAAAAGGCCTAAATGTTATTATTTATGCAAAACATCTACATTTCCCTAATTAGCAAATTAAAAATGCCTAAATCTTGCTAAATAACATTTGCCAAACTGTCTAGATCTTACTAAGTAGTTAAAATGTCCAAATCTTAATAATTACTCAAAATATCTAAATTTCACTAATTTTCATTTGTCAAAATGTCTAAATTTTACCAATTAACATCAGCAAACATGACTAAGAGTATATAGTTGGTTATATAGTAGTAGCCCCTATACATTATTCAAAATGTGCAAGTGATGTTAGTAAAATTACCAATTTGTGTTAGTCAAAATGATAATTACAAGTTTGTCAATGTAACAGAGGTTTGAAGCAGGTGTTACACTTTTTAATGTGGGGTGTAAATAGAGGTGTGCACTTACTTATTATTGCATAATTTCTAATGTTCATCACGTTTGATAGTGATTGCACGCGACTGCTGTCTACTCGTTCTTCTCGCTATTCATGTTTCTATCCAAATATTTCTTCCACAATATTGCTTTTCGATGAGTTTCCTTTTCTTTTTCTTTCTTCACATACTTAATTATTAGCTGATTACATTTATCTGCCATCATATAAAATCCCACATAACTCTCTCTCTCTGAATTTTGTTTTTCTCAGAATTCTTCCTACTTTGCAAAATGATTTGCAATATCCGGTAAATAATGTATTTTTTAACTACATAATGTAGTTCGAAGAAGGGAAATATTTAGGGAAACCCTATTTTGCAATATGTTACCATGAAGGAAATTTGAAGGATATTATTTTCCTCTTACATTTCCTAGAACAATCAGTGAATAAAAAAATAGATATGTACTAATAACAGAAATATAGTTCTCATTTTCGCCATCAGAGGAAAATATGGCGTTGTCATCGCCAGAGTTTTAGAATTTAACCTAGTTTTTATTCAAAAGAGTTTTTATTCTTATTTTTAAGTACCAAAAATAATTTTAGCGAAGTATAGCAGCGCCATATTTCCCTTGTATTCTTCCCCTGGTGACGGAAATTGTAACTATTATTTTTTTTATTTTACATTTTAAGTACGTACTAAACTTCATTGCTAACATAAAATTTAATATATAGTTCTTGTCTTCTTGTATTAGTCCAAGTAAAATAATTATGCGAAGAATAGCAGCGCCATATTTCCCATGTATTTCCCCTGGTGTCAAACATTGTAACTATTGTTTTTTATTTTTATTTTTATTACTGAATTAAATTGTAAATACAGTAATGTAAAATGCTTGAATATGGTAAATTTGATGCTTTAAATATTTGTGGGGACTTTGGGGGTCTATAACATGAGACTTTTTTGTTGTTGTATGGGGAGTGGCTGCAAATACCTTGATATTATAGCATAAAAGAATGGTTAGGTTGGTAAGAAAAATTGAGGTCCGTGCTTAAGGGGTTGTTATGGCAAATTGAGGCCATTGAACGCAACAGACTTGTTGTATGGCCGACCAGCAAAAAATAATTAGGAGTTGTGTCAGGTGGCAGACGTCCGATGAAAGTAATTAGGTATGGTGTACATGAAAGCAAAAAAAGAAACACTTCAACCCCATCTTTCAAAAGGAATGATACATTTATTTCTAGAGTTGAATACACCTTTCCACCCTGCAAAAAAATCTATTATATATATAAAATACTGTACTAAGAAACTAAGAAAAATGTTTTATTTATAAAACTATTGTTCATAAACAGAATTAAATTGGTAAAATAGTAATGCGGGAAAAAAGTTTATTTTATTTTGAAATTATACTAATTAATTTAATTTAAACCAAAATATTTGAACATAAATAATTATTAATTTGATGCAAAATATTTGTTGCAATATTCAAACTAAATTTAGTTTGAACCAAGGACAGACACAACATACTTTACCATGCAAGACTAGGCACGACCCCGCATTTACTATGGAGTAGATCGGTGCATCACGCTATTGGCTACTGTCAATTTTCGCTAAGAATCATGGGTAACAAGGGGTGCATGCTGTATCGAAATCCGGTTTTCGATACAGCCCGGTACAGCCGAAGAAGTACCATGCAATATTTAACTGCCTTGAGAAGCTGAATTTAATCTGATGGTCGCAATACAATGGGCCTAATATTATCCAATATGCTTAATGGGCTTAATATAGTTCTAATAGCCCATTGGTCCTAATCCAATCCAAATGGCCCATTGGTCCTAATGCAATCCAAGCAGCCAATTGGTCCTAAGGAAATCCAAAGGGCCCATTGATTTTAAACAAATGCAAAGGACCCATGGGTTTTTAATAAATCCAAAGGGCCCATTGGTTTTAAACGAATCCAAAGGACCCATAAGGTTCAAATGAAACCAAAGGGCCCATTGGTTTTAAACGAATCCAAAGGACCCATAAGGTTCAAATGAAACCAAAGGGCCCATTAGGTTTAAATAACTGCAAAGGACCCATTGGGTTTAAATGAATGCAAAGGGCCTATTGGGTTTACATGAATCCAAAGGGCCCATTGGTTTTAAACGAGTCCAAATGGCCCATTGGGCTCAGATGAAACCAAAAGGCCAATTGGTTTTAAACCAGTCCAAATAGCATATTGGTTAAAATCGCGGTTAAAATGAACAATACAAATACTAAGCACTGAAACCGGTATTTTCCACACAGCACGATACACCATTCGATACGATACAGTACCGAAGAAACGATCGCAGCGCCCCAACTAATGGTGATTTCAACAATCAGTGTAGGTGCCTAGTCCTGGTAAAGTATGCTGTGTCCTTGTTTGAACTATATTTTGCCATAAAATAAATATTAATCTACTGTGAAACCTGTCTACGGTGGAATATCAAGGGATCAGAAAATTTTCCAGCATAGAGAGTTTTTAAAACACTATTAAAAATGACAATAGTCAATAAAATGTCAAATATTCCACAATAAACGGGTATCCACTATAGACGTTTTCCATCTTAGACAGGTTTCACTGTAGTTAAATTTTGCATTGCAACTGCAGAAATATTTACAAACATATCCTATCATGCAATTTTTAAGTGAATAAACTATCAAATTTTCAAATACAGATTCGGTTTAAATATTATGAAAAATCTAGTTTTCAATTTTAAAATGTTCAATTAAGTTTACTGTAATTTTGGTTTCTATGTTTAATTTACTTAGACCAATCTATTGAATAATTTACACATGTTACGAAATTTACGTCTGAATGAAAGTGAGATTTGTGTTTGTTGGAGGAATTAATTGATTTTTCATGTTAATGATTTTCCGGTGCTTAAAAGACCACTGTGCTGCATTTAATGCCAGGCAATAATGGATGTTTCATTTGACAGGGCCTAAGGTGGTAATTAGAGGTAAGGTAATTACTGCATAATCAAGTGGTTTCCAGTGGCAATTAGCGTGTCGTGAGGTGAAGCCTATGTCAAAAGCTCCCCGCAAACTTTCTTTTTCTCATTTTTCTCTCATCGATTAATTGATTATTTGATCTGCGCAAACCATTACAATTGATGCAAACACATTTGCAATCAGCATTCAAGGTGGCCTGACACACTGACATGATCTTTCTAACAATACCCGAGTTTATAACGATAAACAGACGGTAAAGCCTACAACAAATTTCAAAGTATGCATCAAATTAGCTGCATTTTCGTCGTTTGTGCATCTCGTCACAAAACCCCGTCACATGTAAAATTACCAAACTTTGCAGGGAAGTTTGTAATTATGTACCACATTAATCGTTATACTTCATTTGGTAATTTATTGAGCAATTCACGTTCAAGAAAATAAAACGTTAATGAAGCGTTTCATTTGTAAATTCGATATTTTTTGCAAGCGTTTCCAAGCTAAGAAAATTCAATGATTACATCATAAATACTCGCATTCACTTACTTGTTAATTATGGTGATTTTACAAGCTACAGTTTTCTTGGACAAGATGTACAGACCACGAAAATCGGGTTCAATTACAGAAAAAATTCAAATGTTCCCATTGATTTTTAAATCCTCTCCAGAGATGCAATTAGTGTCTTCTTTTATATGGTTGGCTGGGTGTCCTCCTACTTTCTTATCTCAAATCGATGAAAAGATCCACTAAAACAATCTCAAATATATCTATGTTGTATAACTAACGAGCAATTGATTGGAATTTCATAGTAACATTAGTCTTATTATGTTCCAATCTATGTTCCCTTGATAGTTTTGGATTACTAGATGTCGCATGTGAAACAGGGTGAAATTATTCACGCTTAAAGTTCGAGGTGTAATTAAGTTAGAAGGTTCGCCTATGCTAGCCAACACCTTATATTTACACCCAGTATGGGAATAAGCTACTGAAGAGCACCTGTAAATGAATGTTTTTCGTTAACAAAATTTAGCATCATGGGGGATTATGTATATTATTTTGGGCAACATTTCGTCTGTTGATTATATTAAGCTCAGTGAAGTAGCAAACGAATGGGCAAATTGACGAGATGCTGGCGGAGAAATTTAATCAATGCGGCCCTTTTCATCTTCTCCTGTAGACAGGAAATAATTGGTGACAGAAATCAGGTTGTATTTTTTCAAGGGCTGCAGAAGCAGTCAGTGGAAACTTTTTAGGGTTAATCATCCCGGCGTGGTAAAGAACGGCTGGCGGGAAGGTGGCGCTTCCATTGATAAAAAATCTGTGCTTTTATAGTTTGTACATCTCGTAACAAAATTCCATCACCTGTAAAATCACCATACTTTGCAGGTAAGGTCAATATTATGTTCCTTACTAAACGTTATACCTTATTTTGAGATTTATTGCGCAATTAACCATCAAGAAAATAAAACGTATAATTTTTGCATTATCACTCAAAGTTTCATTTTTTGTAAGCGTTTAACGCACAACATTGTATAACTAACACAAACAATTCATCAGAAATACTCACTTTTACTTACTTGTTAATTATGGTGATTTTACATGCAAAGGTTTTATGTGACGAGATGTACAAAAAAAGAAAACTCCTCACTTACTGGTCACTAACAAGTGAATTTCAAAACAGTTAAGTTTTAAAATTTAAAAGAAAGTAAATAGCCTATAATAGAAAAGTAGACTTTAAAGATAAATGCAGAATTTTTATTAAGTTAAAAAGAAAATAAAAGAAAACTGCGATGGCCGGGAATCGAACCCGGATCAACTGCTTGGAAGGCAGCTATGCTCACCATTATACCACCATCGCT
>JAQIWR010001714.1:0-12892 GCA_034695945.1 Glomeris hexasticha
CAGAAACACGAATTTTCGACTGATGCGCCACCTACCCACCAGGGCAGACTTTACACGTTCGGGATGATTAACCTTAAGTAATTTAAAACTGAATGTGAATGGAAAAAATAATACAGTATAATATTTTAGTTGGGCAAAATTTTTGTTATATATATCGCAAACTATTTAAGTGAACATATACTCTATCGCTCTATCCAGAGTTTAGAAGACGAGGGGCAAAACCATTGAACCGTGAGTTCCCCCTCCTTTGGGTGAAACTCGCCTGTGCACGTGTATACGGCGAGTCCACTTTCGCACATTGGGGAGGAAGAAGATCACTTTTTTCGTCTTCTAAACTCTGGATGTATAACTTATTTGATTGCATTTCAAAAAGAATGTGTCATGAAAAGGAAAATAGGTGAAAAACAATTATATTATTATAACTTTGGCAAAAACACTGTTATATTCTCATACGGGCATGAGGGTTCTATGGATATTCCATTGTTCCAGCAGGTCACCATCGATGGTCGATAGTATCGGCAGGTCACCATCGATGGCCGATAGCATCGACGACCATCGATGGTAAAATATCGAACATCGCCCGAAAAACATCGATGTTTCGATACTATCGGCCATCGATGGCCAACCTTAATTTAGTGTTGATGGCATATTCTTGGGTGTCATCACTTCTCATGTAAAAGACATAGGATTTTAAAATACGAAACATGGAAACAAAATTTAATAATTAAATAATTGCATTAGGGTTTTATTTACTTTTACTTTGCGTGCAACTATTTGTTGCGCGATTTGTTGTGTCCATTTGCACATTTTTCTATCGGTGTGCACAGAAGACAAGGTTAAGTCAAACAAACGTAAGAGGTTACTTAATGATGTAAACACCAGTAGTTGTCCACTCCTTTCTGTAATGCTGATGTAACCACTTGAAAGCCACATTCAGATGTTTACACAATTAGTTGTTTACACGGGAAAAAAATCATGGTAGGAATGAGAACCTGAAGTTGAATTAGCCATAGTTATGCAGATTGAAGAATGTAATGCTACAGTATAAGAAAACTCAAACCATGTTCTTTATGATTATATATTTTTTTGGAATATTGTAAGAATCTGTTGCAATTTATTCAATTTAAATTTTCTAGAATATAGAAGCAGTTCCGAGACAAAATAATACAAATAAACCAATGAATGACCTACATGCTGTGCTAAACATAAATTTTGATCTACACAGACGACCATCACAATATTGCAAATTTCTTTTCTCCAAACTAAGTTATTGATCGACTTGCCAACTGTT
Source organism: Glomeris hexasticha (assembly GCA_034695945.1). Lineage (NCBI taxonomy): Eukaryota > Metazoa > Arthropoda > Diplopoda > Glomerida > Glomeridae > Glomeris > Glomeris hexasticha. The sequence continues at coordinate 1,292 of JAQIWR010001714.1, forward strand.
CCCTGTTTGGTCGCTTGGCGGCGCTGTAATGCTTCTCCATATTTTATATCGTAACTTGATATATTTAACAAAATATTGGCTGCAATCAATGGAGGACTTGCAGTTGTTTACTGTTTCCTATAATCGAACAGTTTTTATTTCATTAATTTCTATTTTCCATGGGGGATATATAAATTAAAATTCGCATTTTAATTGGGAATCGATCGTAAAAACAACATTGAGTGCTTGGATATATAATAGAGCCCGTGGCGACAGACTAATCCAGAAGGGAGGTTATGAGTCACCTGCAGGTCGAGTCCATTTTCCCAATTAAATGGAGAATTTGAGGGGAGTCAGAGCAAGGCAGAGTGATGCGGAAAGTGGTGTTCCCACGCTTAGTCTGACGTCATGGGTGTGACGTCACGCTCGTGACATTTGCGTTTTATCTGACCGACGTGCGCTCATAGTGGAATTTTTTGCTTGTTTGTTATTGCAGTTATCGGAACTGGAGCACCGGGTGATTGAAGCGGACGCAAGGGCCGAAGAAGCAACTCAAAATGTGAGTTGAATTTGAATAATTAATTTGCATTTAAACGCTGCTTTTCAATGAAGCCTCCAGTCACTAATGGTCTTCCACATGTAATCGCGTTAGATTATCGAAACCAATTCACGTTGTTAACTTAAGTCCTACCCAGATTAGCATCCCATTTTTAAAAGTGAATCGTCAACATGTATTCACACTCTTTAATTAACTTTTAGAGCTACAAAAACACATAAATTGCATTCAAGTTTGTTACAATCTTTCATTGAAAAGGATTAAATCTGAAATGTGTTTTATACCAAACTTATGAGTTTAATATGACATTAGGTTTGTTCACATGGTGGAAAACCTTTTTGTCACCAGATGGCGTAATGTGTCCAATATCGGGATTGGATTCAGTGTGTCACGTGGGATGTGTTTCTAACACCATATGCATGTGACATACAACATCCAGTCACTGTGTTTGACTTCAACCCCACCTGGTGGCGACAAACGGTGCTGCTCCATTTGAAAAAAATATATACATGTGATGTCCAAATGTATAATGTAAAAGCTGATTTTCTATTGGAACCAGCAATTTTGTAAAAGGTATATAGCAAGATAATTTTTAAAATTGTTCGCTCATGTTATTCCATAATATTCTTTACTTAAAACAAAGCATTATTTTGTTGTTAAACATCTGTTGTTTTTGTGAAATGTGTCACTGCACTTTACTAAGTATTATTTTCCCCCAGAGCACAATATATTTTGACTGTAATACAGATTGGGTAAAAAAAGAGAACATTACACGTGTGGCCTTTAGTGACCCCATGTGACTAATACCATGACGAATGATCGAGTGACTAACATTCTGTTAAACCCTTATAATTCGTGCAAAACACGCTTCTGCCTTTTTATAATTATTGTTGTAGCATAAATTTTAGAGGTTGCTGTTTTTGCTGATATGATTTTTAAAAAGTTGAAATAGAGCAAAATAACTGGTTATTTGAATTTATTGTACGCCTAACCGTCCATTAAACCACATAAGCCAATATGTATATCACATTAAAGATGCATTCTTCCTTTATTCAAATTTGCAACGATAGACTATAAATAAGCCTCCACAAAATATATACGTAAATCAATATTTTACAACTTTGGGATATGGGTTGTAATATACAACAAAAATGTTCAATATACAACTCAATTGTTAGAAATGTACAATGTTTTTATTGTGATTTATTTGATAAACTGAACAATTTCGAATTGAACAATTTAATTGTGACTGCTTCAAATTGAGTAAATCCAGGATTTAATTAACTAAGGAAAATTGGTTCATTAATACCGATTGTCATTTGCTTCTGGCGATTGTAGAGAAAATAATGAAGGATGACCCGATGGGCCCATGCCCTTATCTGCGACTGGGTGGGATTTCACATTGATGTAGCTATATTCAGTTTATGGTATAGAAATTGGAGCCAATTTTCTATGGTGCAATACAATATTGTGCAGTATGACGTTGCATATAGTATAGTGACAACATGGCCATATAATTTAGCTGTACACTATATGGAGATAATATTTACACTGAGATGAAATCAATGAATAGGCGCCAGATGTCTCCTTTATTTTGAGGCTATACATAGAATGTGATCAATAGAAATTTCCTGTTAGTTTTGTTGCAACTGGGTTCAAAATAACTTTGTATTTTCATATAACGTATAACAAATGTGGCAGACAGCGTGGTTTCCACTATGCCTATGACGTCACAAGGTGCTCGAAATCGACGTGGGGGGTTGATGTAAAATTTTCTCTACGAAAGCCAGCCTGATCCGATTGGGATTGCCAGGGACCACTTGCAACAACGTTTATATAGATGAATTTACCCATTTCTTGATTCTTGCTTCCGGCTCGTTCTCCAACCTTGCCCCACCTCCAACCACCTCCCTCCTCCCCTACCTTGCGAGTGGAGTCGTTGGGTACCACCCTGAGAACTGCTGTTGCTCGCTCCGAACGCTTGGTGGCGCGTTGACCGAGCGTTGCGATTGGCTGCTGGAATTAGCTGTCATGGCAACATGTCATCTCATTAGAGAATGGGGCTGTGTGTAATGTGTTCCTGTGCCTGTGAGTGGACCTGGACCGGTGGAGGTGCTAGGTGTTGGTGGGGGTGCTGGGTGCCGGTGTATGTGTGTGTGTTTTGTCCAAGTGGAGGAGGTCAGTGGAGACAGGCTATGGGAGGAGGTGTGGGAGGTGGTCGTCGGAGGTGACACCCCACCAAAGCACAAAGAACAAGCAAATCAGCCAGGATATTTACTGTGTAGTGTTGTGTGCCTGCTCTGAATGTTCACTGATAATCATGCAGGCTCGAACCAGCGAGGAGATCATGAGGAAGGTATCGATCAACACACTATTATCTTTCCACCATATCACTTTTCAAATCCACATTATGTGCTTTTATCGATACTTAAAACAACAACCGGTAAACAAATTTCCGCACTAAACTATCGCTACATAATGGAATTACATTACATATACTGGATTTATTGGCACTCAACTCCTTAGAAATATACATGTATTGGTTGACTCTGACGTATGTTTACTATAACCGTGCAATAAAGTTTACGTTAGTGAAGTTATTTATTAATAAGTTTCTTGACTAGCGGAAGTTTTATGGCAGGATTTGAATTGATTCTATTTGTAATAGATAGTGGTCCAACTTATAAAGTAGTTTTGTTTTATGGAAAGTTGACTGTGAGGATATTCATTGTTGTAAAATGGTAAATTGACTGCAAGAAAAATATATATATTTTAGCTGGGAGTATAGCAAGGTCTGTAAAAAAAACGGATATTTGTCTTTGTTAATCAAGAGAATTGCAATTAACTTGTTGTGCAGTTTCTAGAATGCAGAAGAAATAAATATTTATATAATTAGGAAAAAATTCATTTATTATTGAAAATGTAAACAATACTTTGTTACTGTAATATTTATATAGATACTAATTGACTGGTTCTAATTCTAACTACAATGTTTACTTAATTATTTAGATTTTGGAGAATAATTGTATGGAATTAGCTAAAATATACACTTTATCTAATGACGTATATTTTGTGTCATTTTCCCCCAACCCAAAAAAGATTGGACATGTTGTCATGTTGCTATGACGCTGTTAATTTTTCTCATTTCCTCGTTCAAAGGTTACTATGGGTCTGGCATTTATTTGCGGTTGTCACCTCATATAAACACATTAATATTTCATTTCTGAAGAATTTTGTTACATAGCGCTAAATATCACAATTTTTTTTAGTTTCCCACAGTATAGACATACATTTCCGGATTTATATCCAACTATCTCGCTTTATATCTGTATATATTTTAGTATCGTACTTTAGGAGGGTAATTTACAGTAAGGGGAATAGAGTTTTGAACGGTATGTATCATTTTAGGAGGCAGGAGTTGTTTTTGCGTTGCGTTTTATTAGGAATATCTGGGTGTAATGCAGGGAAGCGAAGGGGTCGCTTTTGGTTGCGCTTCGTTTTTTAACAAATCTCATTGATTTTGTCTCCTCTCCCCTTGTCTTCTCAGTCTTCACTTTCCTCCAGCTCTCTTTTGACGGACTTCAGGATTTGATATTTTTCTGGGCTTCCCCCGTTGCCCTCCATCCACTAAAACCTATCCCCTCTTCTATCATTGCCCCCTTTTCCCCCTCTTGTTGTCTGAGCAACGAACAAAGGCGATTTTTTCGTTGCATTCATCCCCGTTGTTCATTGTTAGTGGACTGTGTGCTGACGTCATCACCTGTGCTCCGCCTTTCTGTTGCTTATTCTCGCAGATTGCGCGTTAACATGACATAAAACGGTGGCCAAAGTGCTGTCTCTATACATTTGCGTCCACATTGCTTTCTCCTTAATGGAACCAAAATGTTATTGCTTATTTCCTTTGTTCGGTTTCAACTCTTCCTCTTTGTTTATGCGTTAAAGTATGGACAAATATGCTAGTGTTTGCTTGGATTCATTTTATCTTTATTATGGTGCGTTTTTGTCTCGTATGTTCAGGATGTTATTTCTGACTTCATACTGGAAGTCAGGGATACTAAATATACAATTAAAATTAATTATTGCAGGAATTTGTAAACACCCTACCAATATGGAGGGGTGTTTACTTCACCCTTCTCTCCCTGGTTTTTAGCAGAAATCGTGTTGCAGATTACTGCTGCTTTTTTTTTATCCTGTGGAGTTGTTGAAAATGGAATCGATCGGAGTGAGACTCTGACGTCACAACTAGGCTAAGGGATTATCCGCAGGTTTTTATTTCTCCTTTCGATGGGTTTTAACCGGTGCACCTTGTTGCCGCAAGTTTCTTTTTCGCAAAACCACCCAAACTTGTCCCTGAAGGCCATTAAAGAGCGCGCAGAGGCGAGTTTTGAGTGTGAAGACGATGCCTGGCAAGTGCGCATGCGCCGTGCATAGGTGTGTGGGTGGCGACTGGGTGGGAGATTCGGTGGTGCCAAGCTGTCTTGCAGCGTCTAGACTGGGGAGTGCGAGGTAAAGGTGGGTAAATGGCGCTCCGTTGCCATGACAACCAGATTTATGCGATGAGCCGAGCCTGTTTTACGGGCTAAAAGTACAGACATCCTACATCTTTGCTTGATTTGTGAATCAAGTAGCGCCGGGCGGTTATTGCAGCAATTAAATGCAACCTTCATGGTGTGCCCTATCCTATAAAACAAAAAACAAAGCTTGCACCTTGTTTGTTTCTCATATTATTCTTATTTTACAAGCCTACATTTTGCTCGGAAATATGCACTGTGCTCTTAATAAAGATGACGTCATCTACTTTATGGAATAACATAATTAGCCAAGGATTACATATACCTATACACAATGTTAATTTTGTACCATGGCAAGAGTTCTTGTGAACTACAAGTATAACAACATTAGCCTTAATAATTCAGGTGACACGAATTAGGAAATGATGTTTTGTTACATTACAAATATGGACAAAATCTTGACCTTGAGTAAAAAAAATTAACACATTTACGTTGAAATCCGAAAAATTCATACAAATTAATATAAAATAAGGGTATACATGTAGTCAATTCAGCCAGAAAGTCGATGACTATATCAAAATAAATGAACTTTAGGACTACACTTTAATCTTCCGTGAGTTTATTTATAAAAAATAATTTAAAAGTCTTGTTCCTAAAATTAAATTTCTGTATTGTTTGCAACAGCTTGAGGAAATTCCCACAAATTGCTAATGCAGGAATCCAGCACAGCCAAATATATTACTAATTATTAATGAAATTCATAATTAGTTGCGAGCTAGAAATGCACAACATTGAAATTCATTACATTGGAATTTTCAATTTGAATGTGCAAACTGTTATCGATGTCTACAAATAGCACAGTCAGTAATGCCTGGGGAAATGTGTATACAGATAGATAGATCTCTTTGCTGTCTTCTCATTGTTGTTTGCACACTTTAGGTTCACTGGTGCAAATAAAACGTCACAGACCACTTGGGTTAATTGCCTAAAATCTGCTCTGCTCTGCAAGGATTCACAATACAATTAACTTTAGCACACTTGCAATGTAATCCAGGAAAACATCTTGCAGATTATTGTGTTTCTAGGACATGCTTTCGGTCAAAGAGAGCAACTGAAATTAGCCTTTTAAGAAGTAACTGGGTTCGCTATTTTACCACTAATTAATCATGCAAGTAAAAAATCCTTTCACTGGATGACACAGAAAAAGAAAGAGGCTTAGGCTTTTTTTGTCATTTATACGTATGAAACTTTGGGTGAAAAGATTAACGGTTGGGATTAAATGGAGCCGTGAGAATGCAAACTGTGAGGTGCAATCGCAAAATCACAATGCATATCCTTTTACATGTAGAGAGAGGGAGAGTGAGTAATGGCTATGCTAATGCTCTTCTTATTCAAACGACAATCTGTATTCATTTATCTGGGCCGTGCTTGCATTAAACTTTGAACGTTTAATTTGTTTTTTGTTGCCAGCCAGCTATTCGTATGCGGATCCGATTGCAATTACAGATGGCTGTAAATGGTCTAAAATGTTAAAGCCAAGTCCTTATATTGCAGTTATGATTATGGCAAAGTGTGAACCTGCTGGTCTCAACGCGCCTCATTTAATTTGTCGCAGTCTTAAATTGCATTTCATCTAAATAATCCAAGTTGTTGCCTAAGCTAACTTCTCATTAAAAATTAACATTCAAGTCGGCACTGCTACGTAGTAGTACTTTCGCCATTTTCAATATTTAAATGTTCGCAGGCTGAGACGGTAAGAAATGCTCGGATGCTACAACTAGCACCAGTCCGCCATTTTGTTTTGTGGGAATAGTTAGTGAACAAAGTGCACATGTAAATTTGATGGCATAAGTTAAGATAAAGTGTAAGCTGAACAAAATGTGAAACTTTAGTTCCAGAACATTTGAAACTTATACTTTTGTATACCTACCTAAAATAGAAGATTGCATTGGCTTTTAGTCTGGTTCAAACGGTATGCAAATTGGTGCAGCACTTTAAATCTCTACGTGAAACTTGTGCAGAAAGAAACTAGATCCTTTAGAAGATTACAAGGAGATGAAGCCAGGTAGAAGTGTATTAGAAAACCGAATGGAAGTGCATGCAATTTGTAAATGTGGAAATTAAATGTGTATATCTGAAATGAAAATAATGGCTAATTATATTTTTCAGCGAGAATTCTGGGATTTGTATGTTTAGTATTAGTATGTAGTATTCCTATAATACTCACTATATTTCCCTTTAAATTCCTGTTTTTTCCTATATATTCTAAGGCAAAGAGAGATTCATATATTTTTTCAGAGATTTGACTTGGGTTGCTTACACATATTTTCATTGTATGTTTATTAAAGGGTGCACCCTGTGATAAAACCTATAGTTGAAACTAAATATTCGAAAATTAAATATGTAATGACCTGTATCACTGTTGACATGCCACATAATTTGCTGTTTTATGCACAAAATAAGTGTATTGTTTCCAGTTTAGTAGTGCCTTTGATGGTAGTGGTTTCATCTAAATCGCGTGACAGGCTCAATGTTACATTATATAGCCTTGATGGCTTCATTCCATGGCAATTACCATTTTGCCACAAAATTTATTTTCATGGATATCCGCTAATAGTTACTAATTAAAATTGTTCTCAAAGTATACGAATAAATTATTGTCCTATAAAAGCTATAAATAAATATATGAGCATCTGTCACAGCTATATATCATGAAATGATGAGTTTATTTACCTGTTAAAATAATGCATGGTTTTTTTTTTTTATTAAATGGATCTGATTTTTTTTGCGTTCTTGAATTCAATCTGTTTAATACGCTTGTAGCAATGGTTCGGAGGAAATTTCATTAGAGGGGATTGAATTTTTGCATGGTCTTACTTCACTTAATGGAATTGCGGTTCATCTGCAAGAAAATTGATGAACATCCTCTTCAGTTTCTCCTCTTCTGCATACATATTTAATAGACTGCGCTACATTAATCGTAGTGTGAACTCGATTCTCACCCTCTGCAAATAAAATGCTTGCTTATTATTACCCATAGACTAATCTGTGGGCAGATGCAATTCACTTTTGCACTATCAAAAACCATAAGTACCAAACCCTCGAAGAACATGAACCCATATAAACACTCCTTATACACCCACAACCAACAAAAGAAGCTAAAACCCATAAACGCACCATAAACTTTAACTTTCTTACCCCAAAGCTTAAAACCGTATAAAACCTTGACAGTTCTTGTATAAATATATATATATATTAGAAGTTGCAAACTCAATAAACCCAACTATCGATTGAGGTGGTGACATATAGTGAAGTTGAACAGGATTTAGCGTCTAAAGGGCCTTGCGGCTAGAGCAAAAAGGTGCACAATTTCTTTAATATGTCCCTCACAAGATAACTTGCATGTTAGATTTTTTTGCAAAACGTATGCGTGCAATTTGCCTTTTTATCGGTTTTGTGCGCATTTTAAAGCGGAAGTTGGTTTCATTTTTTCATGTCGATGTTATCGGAGCGAAAAGGTGATTGGCGTCATTAGGAATTTCTTTGCTCGTTTTTCGCTTTTTTGCCCCCATGGTTTTGGCGTGATGTGAATGAGCGAAGGCCAGAGAGGAGAAGGAGTATAGGAGAAAGAAGAAGAAAGATGAGGATGAGGATGAGAGAAGGGGAGGTGAGAAGCTGCAATAATCCGTTGGCAAATCTCGCTAATGTTGATGATCTGCAGGAGGTGTGGCAATTTCCGCCCTTAATTTGTTACGATTAGTGAAGAGAGTGATGATACTGAGAAATGCCTCGTTCTTCAACCATAAATATGGGTGTATAGCTATTCTGCATGACGAAATGAGCACTGCTTTTAATACCAAATGGCTTTTTCTCCGATTTATGAACAAGCACTGCCAGCACTAAATACAAGCGTTTCATTGTAGGACATGTATTAAACGTGTAAATCGGCTCCATAAACCCAGTTTGCCTGAAATTGTTTTCAGGCGTGGAATATTTGGGTACATACAGTATTAAAGTTGAAGTGTCAGCACATATTTTTCTAATTTTAATTCCGACAAAATTACACCAAGTAGGATTGATCCTGATTTTTTAACTATATAGATTTTGTAAAATATTTGTGAACTTGGGGTTCGTTGTAACCACGCCCACTCTTGTATTTACACCTCCACTCAATTATGGCAAATGTCCAGTATCAAAAACACGAATTTCAGCAAGAAACGCACTGCTGTATCACACGGCACTTCATACTGAATATTAATACAGACATGGGTGGAGCTATAGAGATCTATACATTGCATACAAATTTTGTTTTTTTTTTCATTTCATAAACATTTTTCGTGTTTAGTGAGCTTTTTATAGTGCTCATCTTATGGTGTTGGTTCGCATTTACTTAAACCTATAAAAATTCAAGTAGGAATATCGTTGTAAAGTTGTGAGATCAATAGTTTATTTCAAAATGAAGTCACTTGCAAACATAAATGTCAGTCAGTTTTGCAATTTGTTTTATATATTTAATTGGTGAAGTATAATATTGAATCGATTGTGATAAAATTTCAGTGTCTTGAAATCCTTAAAATGCCTTGAATTGAAATATTTAGATTAGATACAGTCTGTTCAGATGAGATTTCAACGAAATTTACACATTGAAAATAATTAGTCCAAGGTGCAAAAATCAACAACCTTTTATTTTTATCTCTACACCTGATGTCATTATTAACTTAAAAGTTTGTTGAGTAAAGTTGCAAGTTACTCTCGCTTCTGTGCAATTTTCTGCCCCTACATTCAAGTTGCAATTTGTTATTTCTGCATAAAATTGCTGAACAATAGTGCTAATGTTTTGGTTCTTCACGAGTTCTCTGTTGAAAAGGTCTTTTGTTGAATATAAGCTGATTGTGTGTTACAGAAGAAGGAACGTTTGCTCATCACCTTACATTGTTCGTTGCCAAGAATATATAGAAGTGTGTATGTGGTCCCTTGGGATAGACGATCAGAGTGGCCAGAATGGACCATAATGGCGATTTATGGCCACGTGGACGTCTTGCTCGGAACGAGACACCACCAAAGACGAGCACCACTTGACTAAACATTGGTCAAAATGCAAAGACCACTCGTGCAATTCAGCCAAAATATTTTTTCTCTACACACACAATTCGTATCTCAATTCGGAGCACGCGTTTTGCCCATTTTCCAGTTTCCTTCCTTCCCCTTTTCCCTTCTTCCTTTCCCATCGCCTCCATCTTTAACTTTTTCTTCACGGCCATCTATGGTTGTGGGAGGGCAGAGAGCGAAAAACGAACTGGAAATCCAAGCAGGTGACACCATCGATCCCTTGAAGAAGAAGAAGAAAAAGAAAAAGAAGAAAGGGCGGAAAGTTACGTGAAAGGAATGAGAAAAAACTACTTCATCGATCGTTTAAATAATGAAAGGAGAAAAAGAGCGCCACCTATATTACATGTATACCTATACATTGAAAAAGAGGAAAGATAGATTTCTTGAAAGAAACGCCAACAGTATTCATTAATTAATAATATCCATGGATAAGGTTAGGGATGATTGTAATTTATTTATTTCGGTGCGCGTTTTACGAGTGTTGCCATGATGAGATGGCATTTGTTGTCCTCTAAAATTGGCGGCAAAGAAAAGGCACGGGAAATTGCGGAAAAGGGAAGGGAAAAATCGCCAGACTGCTCGACTCCACCTCCAAGGAAAGGAAGAAGAAGAAAAAAAGGAGTAAGAAACATTAGGTCGATATCCGACGGAACACTCAAAAATCCCCAGCGCAATTGCCTCTTCTACGAGTGCCCTACAAGGTGCTCCAAAAGTCATTCAATCATGTCAACGTTTCCATATATACGGGCCAAACCACGTTTTATCCTTCACTTGATTAAACGTCATTACAAAAAGGAAATAAATGTAGCCTATAGAAATAAATTACAACAGGTAATCTTCTGCTGTTTGCCAACAACATCAATTGTTATTTGATATATCAAGTTACAACAGTAACAGACAGTTGGCCTATGCTAAAATCGATCTACTATACATATGTTGCAAGCTTTCCATATGGAAAATGGCTTCTTGTGTCATGTATATATAACTATATCAGTATTAAATATATTGGAAATTTCCACTCCTAAATTTGTGATAGTAGTTTAAGATTTATTTTTAATTACAAATGGAGATCATAATTTTCATATAATGTATAGGTTATACTGGCACCTTTAACATTGTTGTCCCATGAGGACTGTGGACCATCGTTTCATAAACACAGATAATTACAGTCAAACCTCGTTAATTCGGATTTATATTTAACATGACAGTCTATGGAGATTGCTTAAACTTTAAATTGTGACGAATTATCAGGTGTCTAATTATCGAGGTTTGACTGTATACTGTATTACTGAAGTTAGATAATTGCATTGACTGAAATCAAACCTACATAGCATTAATTAGATGCTATAATTATCCCAAATTATATTGAGTTAAAGGTGAACTGACACGGTTTTGTAAGGTACCCTGAAACTTAAACTACCTGAAGAAAAGTCATGAAGAAAGCAA
>JAQIWR010001715.1:0-12892 GCA_034695945.1 Glomeris hexasticha
GTCAACTCTTCAACAAAAGAGCTAGCCCCGCCTACTCAATTATGTGAACAAAAGACCGATCACTAAGCCGATAATTGAAAAAGTGCACTATTTCTCTGGCGCTCGTATAGCTGCACAACTCCCAGGGGAGCTGCAATTATCTGCTGCTAGCAAAGCTTAACTTGCTTTTCCATTTATGCTAAACTTTGCTACCTGCTTACAAATTAGACGAGAACAGTGTAAAAATCGAAAGTAATGCGCTAGCTTGCTTACAATTATCTGTCTGACCATAAAGGCAGCCTAAGTGGGCCACTGTTCCAAACCTACCACAGTTATGAATTCTTTCAATATATAATAGGGGAAGGGATTAACGCGACAGATCTCTTAACTCTTTCCGTCAGTGAGGTGCATGATATAGATAATGCTGGATCAAACTTTCTTCCAGTATCACTTGCCACAAAATTAAAGTATTTAAGGAGCTAGGCGAAAAGAAATTAAGGAACCATTCTAGGTTGAATGTCACGTAATCACTTTGCAGCGCTATCAGCAAGCCGCAAACAATGCAGGGAAGGAGAGCAGCGGAAAAGTAATTTTCAACAAAAACCTCTACAATAAAGCCAAACTTTTAAGGCACAATGCTTGGCTTTTACAAGATTCTAAGTAAATGTAGCTGAGAGACTGGAAGTGATATCTTTTTATCCGATCTTTTCGCTTGGGGATTTCAGTTTGGACAGTTTTCAACCATAGGTTTAAACTCTTTGAGGAATAGGGTTGTGTGTACACATTCAATGTTGCACACTCAATTCGTTCACATATATAGGACATTTGCAGGGTTGGAGCCTGCATTCAACACTGGTAAACAACAGGAAATGGCTTCTGCGATGATGGAATAGTGGCGAATGCCATGACAAGCCTCAAACATGACATCGGAAATTGCGAGCTAGATTTCGTTGCCCAGATATTGTTTGAGAAAACCTTTTTTCAAGATCATAATATTGACTGTTGTGTATGCTTTCGTACTGTGCTTTGTGTTATATATTGGGTCATATATTGCATAATTACTTTCCCGGCTATTTAACACATTATGGCAAATTGTATTGTTAGGGGTCGTTCATAAGTAATGTCATAGTCACACATCATTTTGATAGTGTGGCATATTTTATGAATGCCTCATTTCTTGAATTCAATTATTATATATTTGCAGTTTATTGCTACAGGAAATGTGGGCAGATAAATAAATCATATTTAGAAATACCAACTTGGAATAACGTCATGTTTAGCCTATTTGCATTTCAGTTCAGTTACATTTTATTTTATTTTCAGTATAAATAATTTGTTTGCAGACAGGAATAGTTTCAGCATGACTTGCATCCAGTTTGGTTTTTTGATATACTTACAATAGTAACAGCGGGTAAGAAATCCAATATTGTTTTGCATCAAACAAAAAAAATTGCATTATGCCAATAACAAAATATTTTGTTTAAACTAGATTGGATTTTGAATTGCATTTTTTCGACTCCATATACCGGTACAGTACTATATTACAATGCAAATAATGCTAGGTATTTTGAATTATTATCATTTATATCAATGTTTACTTTCAGATTGCTGAGAAATTTTGAGATTGTAAAAATAAGAATTGACATTTATTTGCTAACAAATCCATTTCGTAGGCTTGAACAGACACATCTTTAATTAATTTAAATTTTTTCCTAACACAAAATAAAAATATATAACAGTAGTCTATTTATTTTCATGTATACCTACTATAAATGCATAGGGACATGGATGAATTTTACCATTTTAACAACAGTACTAGCAGAATGTCAACTATTTCCGGGTTGAACATGATCATATTGAATTTTTAAAAATGGACGCCCTTCACTATTATATGTTGAGATCCTTTTCTCTCACAAGATCAATATCTCATACATATAAATCATGGTGGGGAATTCTGTTCTCAAATCCAATTCTGAAACGAATCGCATTTCTCCTTAGACTTATATGGATTGGGGTCAGATCAGTAATGTGCAGTAATTACAATAGAACATCATTATCATATATACAATGTAGGTACTTATTAAGCACTACATTCTTTACAAATCATCAAATCAACTGATTTACCATTTCATTCTATAAGAGCAACCACATCAGATTGTCTTAGTATAACAGCATGATTTTTGCAAATTCCTGATAAAATAATTATTTATACACAATAATTGGAAGGAAATGATATTCTAAGTGGAGGAATATTAGCTTTTGTCATAAATTATAATCAATGGTAGGGCGTTGTTTCAATTCCATCACTTTGAAAACTGACATTATACGTACCTACTTTGAAATTACTGTTTTTTTTTTTATTATTGAACATAATATAAAATATAATACATAGGAACAATTAAAAATGGCTATATTTACACCATCTGTTTTATAATACAATCGTTTGATTTTAAAGGTGAACTGACAAGGTTTTGCAACATACACTGAAAAAACTAGCATTTGATTGCCCCTAATTTCGGAATATTGTCCCAAAATTTGACGCTATTTGAAGCATTATTGCCAGAGATATGAATTATTTAGTTTGATATCAGAGTAGTATATTGTGAGAGATGCACACTGGAGCGCCTGTGATAAGCTCTTGCCAAAACAGGACACTGTGACACTAGCGCGGTGACACCGTCCTTTCATGACGCCAGGGCGTCACCCTCGTTAACTACTCGTAACTTTTTTAAACAATTTTTAAAAACAGTTTTGTTTGCGACAATCGCTTTATTGGCATCAATTCTATAGACTTAAACACTTTTCAGGGTATGTTACAAAACCTTGTAAGTTCACCTTTAAGTTTACAAGCTGAATTTTGCAACAATTAATACAAAAATACTCGTATTTCTTCAAAAAGCTGAAATATTCCAAATTTAAAATCAATATGATTTATATTGAGCAAACAGTTTCATTTTTAAAATGTAATATATACCACCAAATGTGCCATAAATAAGCAAACCATGTTTTTTTATTAGAACTTTTAGTTCGTTGGGCTTGAAGAACAAATTCAAAATAGCAATGCATCAGTACATATCTCAGTATAAGATTCAGTAAACAGATATACTTATGCAAATTCTCCTGTTGCATATGACTGATCATTAACTTTTACAAATGCAATTCATTATCATTAAACATACATTATTGCTTTGGTATCAATAAATTGCGTTGGCCAAGGGGAGATAAATGCAACATAAACTTGCTATTTATGACATGAAAGAAATCCCATAAGTGGTACACATAAATTAAAGGAAAAATACGAGAAAATTGCATTCATTATCGATTGATTTTATCATTGGTGCAACGCACTGCACATTTGAAAGCTACTCAAACATAGTAAGTATATAAGTGATGATTTCAAATACATAATAAAGAACATCAAAATCGATTATTTGTTGCTTGCTTTGAATAACAGTTAAGAATACAGTACAGTGCAGCAACTAAAATATGAGTTTAAAAGTATTAAAAACTGATGCACTGATGTTCGTACAGCACCACCAAACAACCTGAATCGATTTGCAGAAGACGTTGAACGTTGCAGTTGGCGAGAAGTTGTAAAATTTCAAATGGATATCACTGCATCTGTGACTATAAAATGGAGAAAGATTCCCCCTTCACCACACCATATCTCAGCTTTATACGTTCCTGAACAATTAAGTGAGCCTGCATTTGTGTAAAACTCGATCGCAGACTATTTTTTCTTGCTGCATTCGACACAGTCACACCATGAAACATAAATTCATTTTAACATTCAGATCACATCAATAGGGCCTACTTAAATCAAATCATCTACTAAAAATAAATAAATTGCTGCTAATTAATACATTGTGCGATAATTTATAGAATAAAAATGCTCAAAGTTTGGAATAATAAATTGTTCGACAAAAAATAAACTGTTAAAGGTGAACTGACAAGGTAAATTTCTTGCAACCGATTTCTCTAAAATATTTCCTATGCATGAACAACATGTCTGCATAAGTCTAACTTTTTTCTAATTTTTCCACCGATTCGTTTTTTTAATAAAAATTCGCAAATAGGTCCTCAAAAGTCCCTCACACTGTCAAAATGTACATCCGGGGCAGTGCGTATACGTATATGGCATGCCACTTCCACCAAACCGTGCTAAATGCCTACCGGTTATATATATACAGGTGGCTTGACAGAACAGTTACACATTCACACTGCACAATGTTTTGTTTTAATTAAAGTAATTACGTCAATTTCAGACAAAATTAACAGTTCAAGAATTTGCTTGCTGTGCATCGTTTCAAAACAAACTAGGGTATAGAGTCGTGGAAAGAGTAATAATATAAATGTTAATATACAAATGCCTTATGTTTCCTTTTACAATGCAGGATAAAGCCATGCACTTCTATGTGAAATTTAAAAATGTATGTAATCTGTAATCTTCAATTACCGCATAGCGAATTCTCACACACACACACTCACACACACAAAGACAATAATGCAAATGAAACAAATCTCAGTCAGTATAAGCTGGATGACTTTGAAACGATAAAGAGTGAATAATAAGCCGTGTGTTTTGGGAATAAGAGCAAGGAGTTTGTGGGATGATCCCAGGCTGCTTAATTTGATAGCATGAGGTTACGAGCAAGAGAAAACCCTTCTTGCACAGGCAGAGCACCAAAAGCAGACCATTTGGCGCTTTTATGGCGCCAACATCTGTGCTATGAAAGGTCCCCCCCACTATGGTGGCAAATGCTTGTTAGGCCTATCTATGCAGACCAACATGTATGCAATAAGCCACGCATAACGTACATTAAATTTCATCCATGCCGTGAGATTGGAGCAGACAAGTTCAGGAACAGATTTTAAGTGCCAAGTGTGGTCCTTATAGCGATAGTCAAGTTCAGCAAAAGCCATTTTTCCACGAAAAACATGGCCTTTAATTGCATAGTCCTACTATCCATATATGCTTTAAAGTTGAACTGTTTCGATGTTCTATATAGAAAGGATATACATAATCCCTCTTTCCTTCCACTTTTACAAGGATATCAGTTACAATTGGTCATGCAATTTAAATATTTTCTATAGACATATAGCATTTCACACAAAATATTCTCCATATATATAGTAGATAGGGTTTATAGGCTACTGTAAAGTTTCTTGTAAAGAAAAACCTGAAAAGTAGTAAAATACCTGAAAATTAAGGCTGGTTGCTTTTAAAAGGTTAACCAGAGTTGCGGAAAAGTAAATCCTAGGACTTCAGCTGTAGCAGCTCTAAGGTTCCCACACGTTCCTTTCAAACCAACATTCTTATTATATAAAAATACCTTTACTAAGTTAAACAGCCAGCATTAACTTTAATAATATAATAGTCACCTCTAAGTATTAGTACGTTCTGTGGTATAAAAGTGTATAATAAAATATTGTCTCCAAAGTTACAATGTATTTTGATTTACAACTTTAAAACATATGTATTTCTGCAATATGTCACATGGAATTAGATATATTAGATCCAAACTGAGTTATTTTTAGCTCTGAGCAGATCGATGTTTTGTATTTGGGATCACATTACAAAATGAGAAAAAGAATTATCTTTTGCAAAAAATAAGTTAAAAACAAGTGTACGTATTCCTCCATATGAAATAACAATAATAGAGGATTCTGAATTTGCCAAAATAGAAATTGTATTGTGTTATTTGCTACACAGCCTCTTCAAGATGGCGCCCAAATCAGAATAGGCCATAATTTGATATCAAGGGATCTGGTTGAAAATTGTATTAAAATGTATCACAATGTGATTTTTAAACGATTATCTCTCTTATCAAAAATTATCAGCAATTTATCTACAAAATAAATGGTAAATGGTGCTTGTGAGTGAGATAGTACCTTAAGGAGAAATACTTTGTGAGATAATGGATCAACATTTCATTGAATACTAATTACTCACGATGCCAAAAACAATCTAAATAGTTAGGTGGAAATAATATGGGAGTGGAGCCCTCGTATAGAGCTATGGCTGCTCCTCCTAACTATTCACTTCATAAGAGAAAAATAGAACAAAGCAGTTCAATTGAAGAACATGGAGCGCAGTGTCGCCATCTGTTGGCAAGAAGAGGCTTCAACAAAGAAGCAGGATGCCCTTGCTCTTATATTTGCAAATTAAGAAGATTAAACAAAGGAGGTTAGGAAAATATTTTTTCTCTTTTTCCATGCATATGCACTTCATGTAAGAAAATACAGAGTGATGTTTGCGCAATTAGCAGTTAAGATAGGGCAAGTTTGTTAAGAGCATAAACTATGGTTTCACCCAACTTTAGCCACTTAGCCCAAATGACCCCTTTCGGTTATGCTCCGATAAACAAATACCTCTGCGACAGTGAAGTGAAAACGACATTTGCCATTGTGTAGTCATATCAAGTCTAGCAAGTGCAGATCCCACTTCATCAATTCATAATTAACTGCTTGCTTTTTCATCTTGTCAAATGTATAGGAAGGTGGATTTGAAGGAGACTGTTCAACGCTAATTGCTTGGTTGACCGGCTTGCAGATGCTTTTCGATGGCAACGATCGTAAGAGGGATTGAGGATGAGGTTGCCATGGCAACCACCTATGGTGGCCATCACAGCATCAGCTGCCTTTGGCATCGACTTCTGATGACTACCGAATCCAATCTCAAGGGGGATATAGATAAAATGTCAACAATAGGCCTACATGAACAGTGCATGCAATTTACAGCACGCAAAAATCGTAAAGTTTGTCGTCAAATATTTTAACGATCAATTTATAACTTTGCTATCATTTTAAAATATCCTATAAACAGGTTGTTATGCACAACAATGTATCGGATATAAGGTCGTATACCCAAAGCATCCATATTTCATTTAATACCCAACCTATTTTATTAATTCCACATGTTGGCATGTAGCATGCAGCATGTTTACGTTATTCTTTTTCCATTTAAAGTCGAAGACGCTGCTAATGCATTTTTGTTTATGTTATGTTGGGTTGGGTGCAGTTATGGGACAAAGTGTTACAATAGAAATGCGAAAAGCGAGCAGACGTACAGCTTATAAATCAGTTATATTTCGAGGATTCAAATTTTAAGAACAAGTATAGTTATTTAGAATCAGTGTATCATTAAATTTTGGACTTATGGCAAAACTACAAAAGGAAAACAACAGTGAATAACCGCAGCCCAATAGCATATATTTCAGTAATAAATCAGTCAACTTCTTAGCTTGCGACGTATGCATGTGTAAGTTAAAGGTGAACTCACACGGTTTTATAAGGTACCCTGAAAAAATACAAGGTCAAAATAAGATCTGTATTCAAGTTAATACAGTAAAAAAGTTGTGTTTCTAATCTAGATCTATAAATGAGAGTGTCTGTCTGTCTGTTTGTCTGTGTCTGCCACGATGCATTTCCACAATTTTCATGCTATCGAATTGAAACCTTCGCAGGGGGACACTGAATTTCGTGACCGTGGTCACTGGGGGTCACATGACCCCCGTCCCCGCCCCTTATACGCGTAAAACCCCCAAAACCGCTTCGTCGTGTCACCAACAGTTGGTTTTCCCTGCCCGGCACCACCTCTTTGCCAAACTGACTCACCACCTCCCGCCCGGCGGATGGGGTGAGTCAGCTTGGCACAGAGGTGGTGCCGGGTGAGTGGGGGTGACGTAGCCTCCCACCTTCCCTGGTTCCCTGGGCATTGTTGAAAAAACCGGGCAATGCCGGGTATTATCGGCTAGTATCACAGAAGTAGGAGCAACATGAAGATATCTAATCTGTTAGATAGCACTAGCTGTTATTATTCATCATTTACTTATTCAACTGGATCCGCGTGCTTGGTACTAATAATTAGAGAAAATTGGGATATATAGTCACAATGATTGGATTACATTGTCTGAAGCTTTGTAAATCTCACCGAAACAACATAATAAATATTTAAAAGACAAGGATTGAATCAAGAAAAAAAAGAGGATATGATATTTAGCGTTGTCGAAATCATGACAGGCTTACAGTCGCGGCCATCTTTGTTTTCTGCCCGATGATCAATAATTTTAGAATTCGTTATATTTTCTGTGTAGGTTTCTCGTTTTGAACTTCAAGCAATGAAAATATTTAAAAAATCAGTTCATTCAATATCCAGCTAAAATCATTTTTTAAGAATCATCATATAATTTATGAAAATGTTTTATTATAAGTTTGAATGGATCTAAACAAAATATAAGTTCTATGCAGCGTTGGTAAGGTCAAAGGTCAGAATCTCATATACATATTATAAACTGGTTTGGCAGATCAGTTTATGGTAATCTATTTAGATGCACAATTATGTCCATAATGAAAAGTAATAAAATCAGTATTTTAGCAGGAGTTTGAAATATATGAGAACTATAGAAAGGATATTATTTCCCTCTAACGTTTGAGTAGAATGATTAACAAAAATCAATTTATGAAGGCAGCATAAAAAACTGGTAATTATGGTTGGATTTATGAGATTTGCATTAATGATTGGTAGTACATAATAGAGGTCAACCAGAGTGAAGTGGATCAGACCAGTCAATTTTAAGGTGGGTTTATGCAAAACAAGTGACATGTCTAAGCATTAATTCTTCTTTTAAATCTATGTCACTAGCAATGTATTATACAAATCAGTCAAACATTTATACAAAAATTACTTCAAATCAGACCTGATTGGAAAGAGTAAGTGAAAAAAATTGTATCCAAGGCAACATTTTAAAAAATAGATCGTGAAATTCAAATACATTTCCAGCAAAGGAGTCTTTAAAGGTGAACTAACAGGGTAAATTTCTTGCAACCGATTTCTCTGAAAAATTTCCTATGCATGAACAACATGTATTTGCATTAGTCCAAATTTTTTCTAATTTTTCTACTGATTCGTTTTTAAATAAAAATTCGTAAATAGGCCCTCGAAAGTCCTCACTCTGGCATAATGTACATCCGGGACAGTGCGTATGGCATGCCACTTACACCAAAACGTGCTAAATGCTTACTGGTTATATACAGGTGCTTTCCGCTCTCCATACTAGAATTTTCCCCCTGCTAGCCTCTCTGCACAGGCCCAAAAACACACAAACTTCAATTTGTTAAAACACCTTCAATAAATTTTTTTAAAAAGAAAACAAATGAACTCATAGTTTTAATTATAATCCGTCTTTCTACAGTCCGAATATCATTGGTGATACAAAACATTGTCAGTTCACCTTCAAGAACTTGTGTCATATATGTGCATCTTACTTTATGCACTGTTTGCATCTTCATATTTTGACATTTTAAAAGTATTGGATCGATCAAAAACCGAAACAGGAAAACATTTAAAATAACATGATCACATATTTGAAAACACTGTGTGCATATGACAGTTTCCCCTGTTTTGACGAACGATTCTAAATCAGAAAATCCAGGACAACAGACAGCTGGGCAGAGAAGAAGTTTCAGAAGGCGAGTATAAAAAATAGCATCGACATTTCATGGTGGAAATCGTCAGTAAAGTTGTACATCTTGATGAATCCGGCCATTTATCATGGTTGTAGAGAATAGGTGACAGGTCACCGGAAATGAGTTGCTGCCAAAAACATGCAATTCTGCCCTGGAACGTGTAAAAGTTTGGAGCAGACGATCGAGCACAAATAGCGATGGAAAAGCCAGCTGTGACAAACTGTGATAAAATGTACACACATGCCACTTAAAAGCTGAACAAGGGCAACTCTTTCCACATTTCACCTTTATTTTTCACACATTGACATGCCCACATTTTGCAATCAAGACATGCACATTTCCATACGTGAATATTTTGAAGACACACAACCAAACTCCATTTATTTTATTTAAAATATACTTGGATTATTAAAGAATTTAACTTAAAGGTGAACTGACAGGGTCGACAATAATCCATGAGTAAGTAGTGATTGTGTCTCTGATAACGATGGCACCATCGAAAATCCTGTAAAAAAAGAGTAAACAAAGTTATCAGCGTTTTACCGAAACGGCCGTTGGCGATCGCCGCTCGAGCGGCTTGCGATGAGCTTGTAGGCGGCTGCGAGTTTCGCGAACAATACTCGCAGCCGTTCGAAAGCCGTTCGAAAGCCGCTGGGCATCCGATGCCGTTTTTTATGCCGTTTCCATGTCCGTAAAACGCTGATAACTTTGTTTACTCTTTTTTAACAGGATTTTCGATGGTGCCATCGTTATCAGGGACACAATCACTACTTACTCACGGATTATCGTCGACCCTGTCAGTTCACCTTTAAAACGACAAGTTCCTTTGGAAAATGTTTTTAAACAAATTATTAACGGAGTTATTGAGCATAAAAGGAAAACTAAAACCGGAACGCCATTGCCTAACGATCAATGTGACCTCACAATGCCTGCCATAAAAGGGTGCAGTTAACGTTGAGCGGGCCCCAATTGTGAATATAAACTACTCCATATACTACGCGATTTTATCTAAAAAACGCTAATAACTTTTGTTTTTCAATTTTTAATCGATTTCTGTTTTAGCCACTGTTATAAGGGACACAATAACTACTGAAAAAGCAGATTATCAGGGCATGCTTCAAAACCCTGTCAGTTCTCCTTTAAACAACTGCAACATTACAATAATTACATTTTAAAAATTATGTTTAATATGTATGAAATAATAGACCAAATTTATCTCATTAATTTATATCCTCTTTCAACTATTTTAAACATTATTACATGGATTAATACGTCGTTACAAATATTAGATTTCCTATACAACGAACATTATAAATCAGTAAATTAATTATTAGGGGAAACAGAGTACCTAGCTGAGATGCTGCTTTAGTTTTCTTTGAAAAGATATCGTGTCGTGCAATGCAATAAAATCTTTCAATAGATGAATTGCATTCAAAGAATGCACGTTTAACTATTATTATGCAAAGCTTTAAATTCTTTCAAGCTATCTTTCTATTTCATAAATATATTATTTTATCGATAGTTCCACGAATGGAAAATGCTTCAGCAGTTTCAAAAATATTACCATGCATGTGATTTGTTACCTATATTATTTATATGTGAATGAAAATCGTAATTGTCCTAAAATACTGCAGAAATTGTACATAATAAGAGAACACTTTCGTATTTCCAATATTTATTTCGGAAAATCTTTTGAAATAACTTCATTCGTTTATTATATTCAAAATTGTGCCTCATTAAGCTTACTATTTTAAAGTCCTTAGAAGAAATCCCAATGTTTAGATACAGCATTTGTGAAATGTATAGTCTATATATAGTTATACGCAATGTAAACCAATTATATTTTGCTATTGATTAATTACGTCACTGTTAACAAACACATGAGTGGCGAACATGATTTCGATATCTCGTTGTAACAACGGATTATTATATTAATAGAAACATCGTATGTACATATCAAACGTCTGGCATACAGTTGCCATACATCACAAATCTGCTGCTTAGTGCTGCAATATCGACCGTGACGTCACAGATACAATTCCCATGAAAAATCAGAATTGAAAACAACACACCAATTCCCACAACTCTTGAAATGGCAATTAACTCGAATTTGGAAATTGCAAATATACACTATGTCCACTTTGCCTCTGTCTTCCGTCTTATTATTGTGCACGATTACGCATGCGCAATACATAGAAAATGACAACGTACATTTAATTATGTAAATACGAAACTGTAAGCGATTCACAAGCAAGTTACTTTCTACCCCATCATCCCCAGGTCAAGCAACTGCGAGGTCAAGCTTCTTTTGGGCCCATGCACCACCTGTCACGTGACTATAAAAACGCTTGTAATGACAAAGTAAACAGGAAAAACAAGCAAGATGTCTGCATGAAGATGAAGCATCACCAACCTTCGAAGTCAGAGAATTTTCTAGATTGTCTTATAAACCGAAGATGATGGAGGGGAGGAGGGAGGGAAGGTGTGAGAGTGGGTGGGAGGGGGGAGGGTATGTACCTTTGTTTCATGGCCACCAATTTACCACGAGGCCTCGTAGTGGATCCAAGGCCGTCAAGTTGATGGCCCGTCCAATGGCATCACTCTAAAGGAGGGACTAGCAAACGATCACGTATAATTCAAGCTATAAAAGTTAAGCATCTGCTCTAAGAAGCTGCAGTGCAGACACTTCCAAGCAACCAATTACAAGTGCTCCTCAAGAGTCTTCTAAGGAAGAAGCAAGCATCTTTAAGCTCCTCTAACTTGTGAAAAAGTTGCATTCATTCAACGACCATCTTCCATTTGGTAAGTGTCTAATATCATACACGAATAACCTATAACTACACTATAGGTAAAGGTAAATGTTGATGTTATATTATTTATAAATTCCAAACAGATAATGAAGCTGACCTTAGGAGGACTGCTGCTGTTAGCAGGATTGGTCGCCTCTTTTCCTGCAGGCTATGATGAACCCAAACCCGTAGAGCCGAAGCCCTACGAACCACCACCACCCCCAGTCAAACCATACGAACCACCACCACCCGTAGAAAAGCCATACGTACCACCACCACCAATAGTAGAAAAGCCATACGTACCACCACCACCTCCTCCACCTCCAGACAAGCCATACGTGCAACCGAAACCACAAGTGCAACCTCCTCGTTACCGACGGGAAAGCCCCCCTGCACCACCTACACCTTTTCCACCACCAGGTGTCGACAGTGACAAGTCCGCTGTCAAAGTGGAAACGTTGGGTAAGAGATCAATTAAGGTTCAGCATTACAAAAATTTGGCCCCCTGGTGGCCAAACGCCGCTAGCAGAAGCGCCGTGGTAGACTCCAGCACATTTTTAATTTTTTCAGGAAATCTAGAAAAGGAATACTGGAAATCGTTAAATCTTGAGATCCAGAATACATTTTTACATTTTACAAATAAATTTGAGCGTTGT
>JAQIWR010001716.1:0-12888 GCA_034695945.1 Glomeris hexasticha
AAAAAAAGTTATTAGATGTCAAAGTTTTACCGTATTTTTATCGAGACCCTTATAATTGATGATCCCCTATCCAGAAACACCACTGCAATTATTTTTGCATTATCTGTCTGCTAATTATATTCAGCTTCTGTTAATTGAAAGTTTCCAAACAATATTCAGAACTAGGTGTATATAGAATTAGCCAGTTTCATACGCGTATAAGGACATCGCGTCTTGAAGACGCGTGACCATCTCACTATATTTTTTACATTAGGAGATTAAATTACAAAACTCTATCCTTGACCAAACTGTCAGTGCTCTCAATTAAGTGATTTCAACAAAATCCCAGATGAAATCAAAGCTTGCAATAATATATACAAAATATCATTAATCATGTTGATACGCGTGCACTTTAGATTGGGTTGCATTTTCCAGAATTCAATGTGTTTAATGTGATATTGTTCACATTGTAATTAACAACTGTCTTCTAGAATATACTTAAGTGAAGCAAGTTACTTGATTTTACCAAATGCAATGTTACGTTAAGGAAACTACACAAAAACCGCTCAAACCGTAAAAATTGTATAACGAACAACAAGAAATTTAGTTTATAATTCTTTAAATTTTTATTATGGCATACATATTAATAAGTGAACTTTTAACAACATTTTTACATTGTGGTGTAGCAGTTGTACTAAGATGTCCTTAAACAGTATGTGTGAAATGTCATGGACTTTGCGTGTAACGGATGCCACTTGACAAACTCATTTTATTTTTCTGCATATTGGGTTATCAAGAACTCAATCCTTGGCCAAAGTTTAACTATTCAACTACATTCAGTATAAGTATCAACTATAAATATGAATTTTCACATTTGAATAACGTCAAACATGTTGCGATACATATCACACGGACTGCTATACGGCTTTATGTGGTCGATACCATTCCTGGATATTCCTAATTTTGGGCCTGATTCACATAATTCTAACACAATTGCTAATGAAGAGGAAGCAATGATTGAAAAAGCTTATGCAATTGGAACTAATTTGGGATTGTTATCCGTCCAATTGCAAGAATCCATCGACAAGCTACACGACTCGACAGAAACTTTTACACCTGAGGAACTCTTAGCCTGGAAGAAGAATGTGACAAAGGCATTCAGACAAGTTAAAAGGAATATAGATGTGTTGAATTCTGGTGGAGCAAAGTATGTTCAGAAGTACAAGGAATATATGGAGGAAATTGGAAGTGATGTCGACAATGAACTGGAAACGGCGAATCATTTTTTCGCTAATATGGCGAGATTAAGCTCTGTTATAAGAAACTTTGTTAATACCATAAAAGCAACAACTACTCGAGCTGAACTTCAAAAACTTGTTAATGGTCGACATTTACGTATCTTGATGTCTACTTCAACGGGCTGAATATCTTACAGTCTCTATTGCGACAGCGTCAAATATTTGTTACGCAGCACTTTCTGTTAACATTTTCCCACTTGTAAAGAAGTCATACAGTATGTAATGTAATATAAGGTATTATTGTGTTTAAACTTTAAAATATAAAATGTCATGTGAATACAGCCATATCTGTATTTAATAAATATATACGGTACGTAAATATAACGGTATCGATAACATGACACATATGAAAATATTTATCCATTGTTGATCAACATTAATCAATATTTATAACAACCAAAATCACTCTGATAAACCTTGGCAAAGTCTGTGACAACTTATATCATACCATTGTTAATGCAATAGTGATAAAATGAAACATTAAATATTGAACTTGCGGTATAACGATAAAAACATTCACCACAAACACAATTATTGTAAATTGTTCATAAGAAATATTAAATATTACAGATCAATATTTGATCCATAATATCAAAATACCTACTGTATATTAATTAAACTAGAATTAAACTGGATTAGAATAATATACTTTATATGCAGTTCTTTTAAAATTAATTATTTTTACAGGCAAACAATTTCGAAAAAAATAGTTATTAACGTTCTAAAATCTTTTATACTGTACAAGGCCACGAGGTCGAAACTTTATATTTCCGAACGGAAGTCGCCATTTTACCCGTTATGCATGCAATCTTGCATGAGAATCTTGCGTAAGACTTGCGAGCAATTTCTTACGGAAAATTACTAATCTAGCGCCAAAATGTCGACTTTCGTTCAAAAATTGAAATTTCCGGCATCGTAGCCTTGTACAGCATTTGTTCTTCTATCATTCACAATTTTAAGATTATTTTAGATCGTCCAAAACAATTTTTACGAAATTATTTACCATTTCTACTGCACGTTTAAGTTTTGGCGCGGGGAGTGCGCACTGTACACGGAACGGCGCATTTCCCCAAACCCCTGATAAAATAGATATTGCCATGCGCTGTTCCATTTAGCGTCGCCTCTACCGCCGCAAACAAATTCAATCTCAATAAACGCGCGATATACACACATATTTCGGTATTCATCAACTTATCACTTTACCTGCATTTCCTCTGGGCGTAGATCCATCGAGTACGTCCACAGTTTTCGATGAATTGGATTCGGATGAGTATATTTTAATAAGTTTACGGCATCCGCAGTGCAGACAGCTGTTGAGATGAGCAGTTATGGCGGGAGTGACGTCATCCGATACAAGTTTCGGATGAAATTACAATTTGAAATTGATTTATTGCAAATATAATTTTTCTATTGAATAAATATGAAGTGTCTTTCCATTTCTTTTCATTACCATGTGTTTTAATTTGTTAAACTGGCTCCATACTATAATTTTACTGCATTCGGCGTATTTCGTGACGTCATGGTGTGATGAGAAGCCCCGCCTCCTCGTCTTAGTTTGGAATCCTCGTTGAACTACATGTAAGGGATATCTAGGGGAATTTCCCTCGGCTTCCTTTTTCCGGATGTTTAGATCGGCGATCGTTTCCAGCTACTATTTCGTTTTTAATTCATCGTAAAAGACGTTTCCGAAGTGGGAGTGTGTTTCAGGTGTTGATTATGTTGTTATTTATACCATTTTGATGATGAAAATGATATTTGTTGTTGCTTTTTCCAGGTTTTTATGGCGAAAAACACGTTTGTTTTTTAGGCCTAACTACGAAATTCTCGAATTTTTGGCTCAAAACTGCCGAATATTTCCGCCGTTATGGAAATATGAGCTGTTACTTATCTTGATATGATGTTTTTAGACAGAATTTTGTGCTCAATTTAGCAGAATACGTGCATAAAAGGGAAATTAATGTGAACTGACATGGTTTTGTATGTGTAATAAAGACTTTATTATAATTAATATATCTAATGGATTCTTATCAAGGAGTTATAATGATAATATTCATTAACTTTAATAAATAGCAGTTCAAAATTATACCATTGTCAGTTCAGCTGTAGAAATAAATGCACCAAATATTTAAAATAATAAATCAATGATGAAATAAATCATTTAATTCATTTATCCCAACTTATTTATTTGAAGAAATTAAACCAGTTTACACTTACGGTAACTGTGTTATTAACTAATTCCTGTGAAAGGTGTTCGTTCACAATATGTGAAATAACCAACCGCATACGCGTGAAATAGAATTTATTTATATACGTTAATTATTATTCTAGCATTTATACATTTTTCCACAGATGAAAAAATGGAAATGTATGTTAATATCATCCAGTTTCTAATATTTACTTATTTTATTTCACAGATCTGGAGGAAAATGACTTCAAAAATGCTTTCGGTTCATCGCGAAACATCCCGCGGAAACCCTAACAATTTTAAATCCGTTGAAAATGTTGCTAATACCATGATGGAATTAAGAGATAATGTGTTACCCTTAATTCAAGCAACACCTGGTCTTTCCAAAATGTTAGGCCCTAATTTTATGGCCCTTTTCATCGATATGACCAACACTGTCGAACAGTTACTGAAATTGGGAAATGGAATTAATTTGGCCCATATCGTTGACTATTTGCAGTCTTATACCTCACTTGGAGCTTGCATTTCATTAACCAAATCCATCCTGTATTATATCCAAAATGAAGTGAACTCTGATCAGAAAGATCATGATAACCGGCAAAACCGAATTCGTGATGTTCTTCGGGAAGTTGACGCGAAAATGGAAGTTATTGACCGAGATGCTGAACAGTTGGGACAACTAATGTTAAAAATGCTCCAACAAAATCCTGAAAATGAAGCAAATATTATTGAATTTAACTTCAGATTTGACCTTATTGTGGTTGATTTAGACAGTTGCGCTTTACGACTTTTAAGCGCTAAAAAAGATCTGGACGAGGGATTTACTTCCATAAGGGGTACACAATTGAAATTTAAGGGTGGGATGTATGTACATCTTCATGCCTAGCATTCACATTTTATGAAATAGTATTGCTGTAACTAAAGTTAGTCACGCAAAATGACAGTTGAAATTGCTTCGTGTACTGGAAGAGTTGGGTTTTCTACCCCTGCAAACAAAACATTTAGATGAGTAATGTCTGTTAATAGAAAAATGGGAAAACATGGGCACCCAAATTATACTTCACAAACTACTGTGACCAAAGTTTGATAGCTACAGGCTTCAATTTTTGTGAATTTATAATGTCATTGTGGTTTCATCGTCTTGAAAAGTTATTTTAAAAACCAAATTTGTATTTTGTTTTAAAGGTGAACTGACAGCGAATCCTAACACAATCATTTTTTGATGAAAATCAATCAATATAGTCACAAATAATCATATCCCAAAAGCTGAAGAGTCGAGATAACGGACATTTCGAGATTTTTAAAGAGAAATTTTAGGTTGATTTGCTCTGATTGGCCGAAAAGGGCAACCTTGCTAGGACATACGTGGCTTAAAGTGTACCCTTTTCGGTCAATCAGAGCAAATCAACCTAAAATTTGTCTTTAAAAATCCTGAAATGTCCATTATCTTGACTCTTCAGCTAGCTTTTGGGATATGATTATTTGTGACTATATGGATCGATTTTCATCCAAAAATGATTGTTAGGATTCGCTGTCAGTTCACCTTTAATTACCCCGCCCAGGAGAAAAAATTGTGTACCCTACAGTTGTTGTGCACGACGTCGCACAAAACTTGAACCCTTTTTGTGCACAATTAGAAAAAAAATGTGCACAAAACGTACACAAGCTCAATATTTTGTGCACAAATTGTGATTTTTTTTTAAATTGTGCGCAGTTGTTCACAACTTTTTCTCCTGGGCGTCGAAAATTAAATACAAATTACCATTTCTACTAATTTCTACACAGATTTTGCTTCCACACTTGATTTATTTACGGTAGGTACATCTTCGATTTTGACTTGAAATATTTCAAATTTCACATTTTAAATTACCTGACACAAAAACAATATTTTCAAGTATTTATTATGCATGTTACAGCACAACTGAAATGCCATTCAACACATGGCTTTCTGAATACAAAATTCATTAAAACATCATCCTGCTGACAAGATAACTGAAATTGGCACATTGTTCATATTACATATTACAGAATTTGGCAATTGAATTACTATAAGAAAACAACAGAGACTGACCACTTACCATATAAAACTATGGTAAATTTGCATCAGTTAGTTATTGGAAAATTCCGAAGCTGCGTTTCCCAATAATATTAGGCTCATAGAATTGTCACCGAAAGCATGTCATCATTGAAGCCATCGCGTCCATTTTCATGCTTATACACAATATTTACAAATCGGTGATAATTAATTGAGAAAAAAAAAACATTTGATCATTCAATATTGATAATATTGACCGTCGCGTTGCAAAATATCATCAAAGTCGAATTATTCACTATGACATAAGGTCAATCTAAACAGCTGTGTGCTACAATTCTTCAAATTAAGTGGTTAGAATTTGAAGATAAAAAAATATTTGTATATAACAATGAAGGGGGAAAATTCATATTCTCGGAATGCGGCTGCACGTAATTGTTTTCATGAGAAAAATCTGTGCACCAAATTGACCCCTTTTTGCGCACAACTGTGGTGCACAAAATCATAGTTGTGCACAACCATGCAACAGTTGTACACAAAATAATTCACAGTTGTGCACAACCATGCAGCAGTTTTGCACAAAATCATGCAACAGTTGTGCACAAAATCAGACACAGTTGTGCACAAATCATGCAACAGTTTTGCACAAAATCATGCAACAGTTGTGCACAAAATCAGACACAGTTGTGCACAAATCATGCACAGCTGTGCACAAAATCGGAAACAGTCATGCACAAATCATGCAACAGTTGTGCATAAAATCGGACACAGTTGTGCACAAATCATGCACAGTCGTGCACAAATCATACAGTTGTGCACAAATCATGCACAGTCGTGCACAAATCATACAGTTGTTCACAAAAAGGGGTTCAATTTGGTGCACAAAATATTGTGCCAATTGTATATAATTGTTCACAGACTTTTTCTTCTGGGTTCTCAACATTAATAAACTTCTATTTCGTACTTGGAATCCAATCTATTGCAGATGTCATGCAGGGCTGTGCATCATTTGACAAGATTTGTTTGTGCACAAATATTTCTGCACCTTGGATAAACCAAAAACTGTCCAAAAATAAAACTTTCCTGCAAAAGATTCATTCACGAGCAGGAAAACTCATCAATTTCCTGCAGAAGTCTGCAGAGTGTCCTACCTGCATAAGCGTTTCTGTCTTTTATGCACAATACTGCACACATTTTTGTCTTGGGACGTACGTACCAGTCAAACCGCTCGTTATATCGAGTGGTTTGTTATATTGAGATTCGTTATAACGATAGCCGCATTCATATGAATTCTTGAAATAACAGAAAAAACCCGCATTAGCAGTCTTTTTCGACGACCGCAAGCCGAACCATCAACGCGAATCACTCCGCGTGCGCCACCGGCGAAGGCGGAGGGTTGCACGGGTTACAGAAGCTCCTTTCCGTGGACGGTGATGGTGGACAACTGCCACAGTTCTCATCCGACAAATAATGACTCCTGGGTGTCGGCGGTGGCGGATACGGATCGGAGTCGTAGTTCAAATCGGCCCTCGATGGATAATAATGTCTTCGACTACGGCCTGCCGGATACCTACTGTACGGCTCACTGTCATCGTACACGTCCGTCGAACACGGCGTAGGTGGTGGTGGTCTGTTGCGCACCCGGTACTGCCTATAAGAAGTCCTCGGTGTTGGCACGGGGGACATCGCTGCCGATTGCGACAGATGCGACGAGCAGCAGTAGGCTGAGTACGCGGACTGGTCCGTAACGGGGCTCGGTGGTGGGTTGAGGGTCTCCTGAGGGTAGTGCGTAACGCTAGAGCCGGAGCTGGAAGCTCCGGTCACGTGAGGTCTTTCATAGTAGCCACTCTCGGTGCAAGATGACGTGATGCCGTTACGGACGAGAGAGGGGACCGCGGCAGCGGTCAGATGCATGTTCACGCTCAGCTGCTGCATGTGGACCTTGTTAGGTGGTGCAAGTAGGATGCCGTTGTTCTGCGAGAGACTGGTTACGATGGTGGATGAAACGTTCGAGCCCATCATGGCCATCATTTCGGCGCACTCGTCCGATTCGCGGGTAGCGGCCAGCCTGCGGCGTCTGCAGATGAAACCTACGCCGATCATGACGGCCACGATTATGCACACGATCACGATGATGACCGTGAAGTTATAATTCGGAGCCAATTTTTCCTCCTGCAAAAAAAAACGATCACAATTATACTTCATAACTTGCACACGAAAAAAGTAGCGAAGTAGTTGGTGGAGTATCAAATTGGTTGCCGAATGCAGCGGAATCTCTCTATTACAGCACCATTATTTCGTCCCATAAATTCACACTGCTCCGACTGTTCCAAGCCAATTAAAGAATTAGTTTAAACGATCCAATGTTCTTTAATCGAACCGCATTTATGACGCAACCTCTTTCAACAAAAACCACTTTCGCGATAAGTGCAATTTACGAACAATAGACCATTGAAGTAATGGTTTAATTGGCTGGGAACAGTCGGAGCAGTGGGAGTATATAACGATATGCTCTTAGGTATATGCATTAGTCAACTCCACTTATAAGCCTCGAGTAGCCACGCCCCTTTTCCATAGGGCGACACCTTGTGGCGCTGCACCAAAACACTTGGTAGGTAACTTCTACATGGAAAACCCAACAGTCATCATAGAATCCAAAGGGCATAATCAATGGTCCTAACAAAATCTAATGGACCTATTGGTCCTAACAATGTCTAAAGGGCCCAATGGTCCAAACGGAATCTAAAGTGTCCAACGTTCTCAATGAAATCCAAAGGGCCCAATGGTTGAATTGAAATATGAAGGACAAAATGGTCTTAATGTAAACCAAAATCGTGCATGACATGTGCTGCAGGAACAACTGTTCAGAAGTTCTATTTTCCTGCAGCATTATTTTGTCATATGTGAATCCTGCAGGGTCCTGCACAAGTTTTTGTCGTTATAGAGAGATAGAACCCACCGTACATTTCCGAATTATATCTAAATTACCAATGTTTTTCAACAGCAGCAAATCCTACTCAACCAATTTGACGCTCTACCTTCAAATATTTCACAAGCAATGTCTTATACCTCATAATGTCCAGTCGTCCTGCACCCGTCCTCATCGGCACCATCGCCGCAATCCCTATCACCGTTGCATACGAGCGACTTAGCGATGCACTTGCGCTCCGCGACGCAATAAAAATCATTATTCTTGCAGCATTTCTCATCGCTGCCATCATCGCAATGAGCGTGTCCATCGCACACTAGCTTCTTATCTAAAACCAAAAACAATCCAACCATATAAGCCACTCCGACAATCTCCGCACCACCTATATCAATCCCGCAACCCACCGATACAGTCGCCATTGTGGCACCGGAATCTATCCGCGCAGTCGTGACAGTTCATCTCATCCGATTTGTCATCGCACTCCGCGTACCCGTCACACCGCCACACCAACGGAATG
Source organism: Glomeris hexasticha (assembly GCA_034695945.1). Classification (NCBI taxonomy): domain Eukaryota; kingdom Metazoa; phylum Arthropoda; class Diplopoda; order Glomerida; family Glomeridae; genus Glomeris; species Glomeris hexasticha. Next base: position 8,941 of record JAQIWR010001716.1, read on the forward strand.
CAAGCGGTGCTGCCTTCGCAGTGGAACTGATCGGGAGCGCACGTCGGTGGATCGCCGCACGTCTTTTCGTCCTCTTTTAAAACAAGGTCCATTGGACACGAACACCGGTAATCTTTACCGCTAACTTCCGCTGCTCCACTTTGCCCCGCGATCGAGATCGAGCTCCACTTGACGATGCATAAATGCGAGCATTCGCCGTTCTTGTTGTGACACGGGTGCGATCGTAACATCTACAAGAAAAATTCATATTTAGCCTCCAACTTTCATGGTAAATTATCAGGGTGTGAAGTGCTGGAGGTCATAAATATATAATAGGAAACACAGGAAATTAAGAAAAAAATATAGGTAAGAATATAGGAAATTAAGAAAAAATATAAGAAATTTCCAAACAAAGGGTAAAAATAAAGGACGTGTGCAATGAATTACCCAAACTTCTAACAACTCTTTACTCAAATGGCAAATTGAACGAATGTCTATGATATGGTTCAGATTTATAATATACTGCTTTAAAGTAAATTAAAATAAATTGATCTAAAGGAATTTAAATTGAATTGATTAAAATCTAAACTTATAAGTAATTCAGATTATATTGATCTAATTACTTTGAATCCATTAACTGAAATTACTTTTGATCAATCCATTTTTAATTTAGTTTATCTTAGAGCAATTGATTTTTAATTTAATTCACCATAGAGCGATTAGTTTTGATTTTTAATTCATCATAGAGCAATTTACTTTGAATTATATTTTAACTCATTAAATATTCACGCCAGACATTTGGGTTTAAAGAAAATCATTAATGAGGAAAGCGGGAATAATGTAAATTTATTATAGGGCAAAAATAGGAATCTCGTTAAAATAAAGGAACCCCAAAAATATAGGAACACTTCACACCCTGAAATACTTACTGTGCAGCAAATTGCAAAAAAGCGCAGAATGCCCTGTATTGTAAAACTTCACCATAGACAGGTTTCAATGTAAAAATGTTATAATTTTTCTTTCATTTGTTAAAACTTTTTAAAAATGTAAATTGGCAATTATTGAACTTGGATGCACGTTGTTATTGCTGTTATCAAGTGATTTAAGGAGCAAAAAGTCCTATATTTCTTGTACTGTACATATGCCCGAATGAATAAATAGCTTTCATTGTTTGTTTTTTTTTTAATTGGCATATTTTGGTGCAAAATGAGCTATAAAACCATGGGGTGGATGGATGGAAACGACCAACCAAACTGCATCCAAATTACCTATGTGAAGTGGAGATTGGTTTTGGTTGTTGCCAATGTTGGGTTGTGCTCCATTTTGCAGCAAGCATTTGCAAACTTGTGCATGTCCTGCACAGGTCGCGAGAAAAAGAGCCGTCTGGCCCTCGAAATTCCTACAATCGATCGCAATATCTTCTGTAATATAAAAAAAAAAACTTGTCACAATCTGTTCGTTCTATATCCAGGGTCCGATCTAGGTTTTCTCTGAGATTACTTTACCACGCTGAAGGAGACGTTGGACGATCGAAAGGCGACCATTGAAGGCGGCCACGTGCAACGGACGCCGTCCTCGGTAATCGCCAACATTCACTGAACAGTTCTCCTGCATAATTAGCCTTTGAAACAAACTATAATCTCCCGATTCGATGGCCGCATTCATCGGCGGACGTTCGTGCGGCCGCGTTTCTCTGAAATCCATGCTCGAAACCTCGCTCAAAACCCTCAAAACACCCGCTCGCTTTTTTCCGAACGCAGTTCTAGTTCACTCCGTCGACACCACAGGGCGCTTATGTAGCGAGATGGCGTTTGTATACTGGCGGATAGATGGCGCCATTCACTTAGGATATCTATCAAGGCTCTCTAAGCATGGACGCTCTAAGGATATCGGTGGCGTCGGTGGCGCGTTTTTCAAATCGTAATCGTACGTTTGCTTTCTCCAGCAGGTTTTTGGTACTTTTTTTCTACTTCTTTATTTAAAGCTAAACTTTATTAAAATGCAAATGAAGCACTTGTTTAACTCTGTAATATATAACGACTAGTTTTTTTCCTGAATACAATGTGCAACCTTGTCCAAGGTGCAACTGACCATCACAAGATACATCCTGATAATCGGTTTTTAAGTAGTTATAATGTCCTTTATAGCTGTGGTGCAAGCAGAAATCTATTACAAATGGGAAAGAAAAAGTTATGAGCGTTTTTCCAAATGCGACAATCCATAGCGCGCAAAAGTGTACCCATCTTGGCCAATGGAACGCTAGGGTGTGGCTTAATGTTGACCCTTCTCGGCCAATCGGAGCAAAGCAACCTAACATTTGTCTCAAAAATCTCGAAATGTCCATAATCTAGACACTTCAGCTTTTGCGATATGATTGTTTGTGATTATATTGATCGATTTTCACAAAAACATGATTGTGTTAGGAATCTCTGTCAGTTCATCTTTAATTGCCTGCCTTGTACTGTATATAAAAATGACGTCATAATGCAAGTTCTGAAAAATTCCTTGGGGTAGTTAGGGCATTTTGCTTTGCTCCAGATAGCACCTCTGTGAACAGTTTTTTCCGTTTCAACATTGTTGTAAATAACTTATAATTCCTAATTTCAATCATGCAAACTATCTTATGTGTAACGAGTACGCGTAGATATCTAATTAATTTACTTCACAAAGTAACGTAATTTATATTATTCTAAGATTTATATTATTCTAACATTTACATCAACTAAGTTGAGGTCCCCTATGCAGTACTTGAAGGCCAGAACTCCTACACAGCACAAAACTGTCGCAACTACGCCAAGGTTTCACATGTAAAAGCGCCCGCAAAAAATTTATAAACTTTTCAAAAACCGCTTCCGGTACAGTATAAAAAAGTCCAAATTAAACAAACGTTAAAACGCCAATTTAATTTTCATATTAACGGAACATAAGGTATTCTCGTAGTTTGGACGGCAAGGGCAGAGTTGAGACGTCGGATTCCAGGTGAAACCCTCTTCGCATCATCAGCGCCTCTCTCGTCTTGAGCCTGCAAAGTTGAAGGAGGCTTTGCGGCGAAGCTGGCAACAAACGAAATTATTGAATAAAGGGAACAAGTAACACCATATATGTATATGTATTTGACAAATGCTTACCCACGACCTGGTCCAGAGAGGTCCATTCAACTAGCGACACGTACGGCTTGGTTTCGCAGATCGATTTCAGAGTGGTCTGAATTGGTGGCGGGGCGCAAAGTGCACCACCACCGACAGCACATTCAATAGCTCATCGCCAATAAATGGATCCCTGGCCATTTGCACCAGCATTTGACCCACACCTCCTAGAAAGGCAGGGTCCCAGTTCTGCAAGCGACCTCCCGATACTGCAGGGTCCCAGTTCAAGCGACCTCCCAACACCAACAATTCGTGAAGCAGGTGCGGGTGATTGAGAGCATAACGCATAGCCGGAGGAATATTGTTGTCATCCTGCAAACATAATAAATGTACTATCACTTATAGCTTCGTCCCTTTTGTCAACATCGTATCAAATCAACACTGCATGCAATCAATCCGCAGCAAAAGTCAAGATTTTAAGAATTTCTGGATCATGTGGCCAATTAAGTCACATGACCAAAGTTTCTCATAATCCGACTTGCCAAGCCCATTTGTAACAACCGTGTGGATTGGATTTTGGCCTAAACTTACAAAACATGTAATCAGATTTAAAGGTGAACTGACAGGGTCGACGATAATCCGTGAGTAAGTAGTGTGTGATTGTGTCCCTGATAACGATGGTACCATCGAAAATCCTGTTAAAAAAGAGCTAAACAAAGTTATAAGCGTTTTACGGACATGGAAACGGCATAAAAAACGGCATCGGATGCCCAGCTTCTTGCGAGCGGCTTTCGAACGGCTGCGAATATTGTTCGCGAAACTCGCAGCCGCCTACAAGCTCATCGCAAGCCGCTCGAGCGGCGATCGCCAACGGCCATTTCGG
>JAQIWR010001717.1:0-12884 GCA_034695945.1 Glomeris hexasticha
GTCATCGATTGTGAGGGTTCAGCGGTGGAAAAATTGGAGGCTGTGCGGAAGACAGCTTTTATGGGCGTGTGTGGTAACCTTAATGTTGACAAAGTGCCGATAATGATTATTACGTTAGCAGGACGAGAACTACCAGCTTTGGTAGACACGGGAGCTTCGAGTTGTGTCCTCGATTTGGATCTTTGCGGGACGCTGCAGAGAGTTAAAATCAAGTCCTCTAAGGACATTAAGTTATATCTCATCTCTGGTGACTCCATGGCTTATGGTTCTGCCTATATTCACCTTAGATGGGCTGGGGGGTTTGTAATGCAAAATTTTTGTGGTGGTGCCGAGCGCCAACACTCCAGTAATTCTAGGGCGAGATTTTCTCAGAGGAACTTTAGTTGTGGGTGATGTAGAGCAAGGACTATGGACGTCGAGGAAGATGCCAGGAGTGGCTGTCTCCTTCGCGGCGCCAGTCCAGATGTTTGCTGCCCCAATCATCGACATGACGGAGTGGGGACGAAGAATCGACCAGTCGGACTGCACAGAGGAGAGCAAGGAAGACTGGGCGAAGATGATCGAAGATAATTTACCTTTATTCCAATTTAGACTAGGTGGAGCTGTAGCCACTGGAGGGCCAGCCTCCAGTGGCTTCTCCATATCGACCCGAGACACCGGCTAAGACGGCGATGGTTGATGAACATCTCGATGAATACCTCCGTTGTGGGGCCATCGAACCATCCAACAGCTTGTGGCGATCCAACTCAGTTACGGTACCCAAACCTGATGGGTCTTCCAGGTTTTGCGTGGATTTCCGGCTGGTGAACAAGGTCACCATTCCTGACAGCTACCCGATGAAGAATGTCGAAGACATCCTGTCTCGACTAGGTAAATCTAACTGGTTAATGACGAGAGATTTGGAGAAGGGTTTTTTTCCAGATCCCCCTAGCGCCAGAGGACAGAGAGAAGACTGCTTTTTCCACGCATCGAGGACTCTTCCAATTCAAGGTGATGCCTTTCAGACTCCAAAATGCACCCGCGGCCTTTCAACGGTTTATGGACGAAGCCCTCGGAGATGCTGCGGGAAAGTGGGTGGAGCCATTTTCTGACGACTCCATTGTGCACTCTGTCGAGCTGGAAGATCATTTGAGGGATGTCAAAGATGTCTTCGGACGCTTAGGCCACGCTGGACTGTGCGCCAACGCGAAGAAGACTAACATCTGTCGCCAAGAATTGAAGTTCCTGGGATTCATCATCACACCAGGGATGCTGCGACCAGACCCTGCTAAGGTAAGTGGAGTTTTGGAGTTTTCAGAGCCCACGTGCAAGAAAGCAGTAGAGCAGTTCCTGGGGATGGCTGGATACTACAGGAGGTTCATCCAAGACTTCGCCACCACCGCGAGACCACTTTCGGATCTGACAAATAACGTTCCGTGGGAGTGGACTGACGAAGCACGGACAGCCTTCCAAGAGCTGAAGAAACAGATTGAGGGAACTGTGGGTTTGAAATTCTCTGACCTTAATCGAGAGTTTGTTATACAGACAGATGCATAAGGAGTAGGTCTAGGAGCCATCCTCATGCAAGAACATGACGGTGTGTTACATCCGATATACTATGCGAGCCGCGGTTTGACCCCCGCGTCGAAAAACTATTCTGTTCCACAGTTAGAGTGTTGGGCTGTGGTCTGGGCAGTGAAGAAGTTCACACCCTACATCGAACACACCCACTTCACTGTGGAAACGGACCACCAAGCTTTGCAGTGGCTCTGGAAGTTGAAGGATCCAGTTGGACGACTGGCGCGATGGGCATTGCGCCTGCAGGAGTTAGATTTACGGTTCGGTATCGACCTGGGTGTACTAACGTTGTTGCAGATGCTTTGTCTAGAAATCCAGATACCGTAGGAGTCCCTGTGGAAGAAGTAGCTGTGATGGATATGGTCGAGAAAGACGACCAGTACCCAACCAGGCAGGAGTGGATTGAAGTACAAATGACTGATCACCTTTTGAGCCTTGTTATCCCGTTCCTTGTTAGTTCAGTGCTGCCTGAGGACCCAGCGTTGGCCGAGAAAGTTTGCGACTTCTTGGAGGGCTGCGTACTCGACCGTGGACTGGTGTTGAAATATTTTCCACCTGAAAACTTGGATGAGATTTCCTAGAACGAGGTATTAAAAGTCATTGTTCCGGAACCTTTAAGATTGCGCTTGATTAGGTTGTACCACGACACTCCCCTTGCGGGCCACATGGGAGGTTCGAAAACTTATCAACGGGTGAAAAGAGAGCATACCTGGGCTGGTATGAAGAAGGACGTCCTGAAGTACTGCAAGGGCTGCGTGCCGTGTCAGCTAGCAAAACCATCAACACAGCCACCTGCCAGCCTGATGCAGCACACAAGGGCGAAAGGACCATGGTCGATCCTAAGGTGGGATCTGCTTGGGCCTGTGACAGCGAGAACTAACGGCAACAAGTATCTGATTGCTATTGTTGATTATTTTACGAAGTGGGTCTCGTTGTTCCCTTTGAAAGACCACACAACCCCTTCCATTTCGGAGTGTATGTTTCGTCTTTGTTGTCGTATGGGTTTTCCTGATGCCGTTTTGACAGATCAAGGAACCCAGTTCACTGCAGAAATGCATAAGGAGATGTGGAACCAGCTGGGATCCAAGCCGAAATATACCACCGCGTATCATCCGCAGACCAATCTAACAGAGAGGGTAAACAAAGTGCTGGTATCGTGTTTAAGAATCTTTACCCATCAGCATAAGCATTGGGATTGTTGACTTCCAGAGCTGCGAAGCACGAGTCTACTAGGTTTGCACCCTGCGAACTGGTTTTTGGTCGAATGCTCCAGTTTCCTTAGAAATTGGATGAGGCCAAAATCGATGAGTTGATCCTGCCGGATGACGAAGACCTCCAGGACTATGCCACCACCCAGCTGAACTGGCATGGCGAAGGCCTACGAGTTTGTCCAAGGCAACTGCAAGGCAAAAGAGGTATTATGATAAATTCCGTAGTGAATGTACCCATGTGCTGTCTGATGCCTAGAAGAAGATCTCGGCGAAGTTGGCTCCTAAAAGGGAAGGTCGCTTTGAGATTGTTAAGATGATCTCAGAGAACGTGGCACTGTTGAAAGAACCCGGTTCGGATGAAGAACTGGGAACTGTCCACATCTGCCAGCTGACTCCGTATCATCATCCTGTAATACCAGGGTTGCCGCCGCTCCCTCCGAAGAAGTCGAAGAGAGGACGACCACCTGGTAGCAAGAAATATAACCTGAGGAAGAAGCTGAAAACAGCTGCAGATGACAATTAGAGCTTGCTGTTTCGGTGTGGTAATTTCTTGTGATGTTGTGCTGTAATAGAGAAGTTTCAAGTTATTTAGGTTAGTTTTGAGATACGAAATGCAATCTAGTTACATGGAGCCGAAAAAAGAATTTCTTCGCTGATGTCATTTCCTTACTGGGATGCTGCGTTGATCTTCTCCTCATTGCGATGCGACAACAGGATGGATAGTGTTATCATCATCCTGAGGTCTGTGAACTTTGTTGTTTTGTTTGGTTTTTCTGAAAAGAGAAGCTGATTTTGGTGCATTAGTAATTTTTTGGATTTTTTGGAAGTGAAACTGGATTTTTAATGGTTTTGAGAATTAATTTTGGTGGAGTAGTAGGAGAAGCCAACTCTCCAGGGAATTTTGTAGTACCTGTGTAGTGGTGTTGATGTATCCTTGGGCTTCGGCCAAAATTGCTGTTCCCTGTAAGTGATGAAGTTTGGTTTTGATGTTTCTTTTTGAAGTTTTGTCTTCTTTCTGCAGTTTTTGCTGAAAACATGCATAAAATAACGATGAAAGGTGGTTTGGTTCTAATCCACAAGTAATCAATATTTTTAATTGTTGGATGATTTTTATTGGGATTTTTGGTCGAATTTCCTTGTTTTCTGTTATTGAGTGAAGCTGTGAAAGCTAGAACCAAAGAGTTGAAAAAGGCAATAATTTCCAACTTCAAGCGTCGGAAATTGGACTTATTCCTGCTCTTTTTCACATTTTATTAAGGTTAAAACGCTTTGCGTTGTCGAACGTTGATTTGACGTAGTTTGGACGCAGTTGTGACGTCACATTTTGTTGTGCGCTGTTTTACGTGTTCTGCGAGCAAGAACGCGCTTTTGGCGTAATTAGTGAGTCAAAATTGATTTCTAAATTGGTAATTTGCTTACCTGCCAGCAGCATTTACCGTTGACATCGTTTTCTACGTGTTTATTATGTTACAATGGCTTCACGTGACGAAGTTACCGGCGCGTAATATTACGTGTTGCGATTTAGGCGAGTTTCCATCTTTGCCGGCTGGCGGCGCTTCGGCGTAGTGCGCGCGCAAGTTGTGCGTCACCAAAAAACCCGACCCGTTACCTGCCGTGCGAGACTACGATGACGTCGCGGAAAATTTGAACTGTGATACCTTGGATGCGAGACTAGGGTCCGATGTCCATTTCTGGAACCTTCCATCGGACGTTGACCCCGCCATCTACACGAGATGATGAAATGTGACGCCGTAGTTCCTGACGCCCTCACCTGTGACGTTTGGGACCTAGTGGCGCTTCAATCAACTTTTTGTGAAAAATAACTTTTATTTCGCAATAACAATTTCTTTGTCTTTCCGAGTGTGAGCTTCGACGTAGGACAACGTGTTCGCTACGCTTGGGATTTTGGACGTTTTTTTGTGCATTTTTGGGCGGTTTTAGACGGATTCGTCGAGTTTCGGCCGTATTCTTCATAGATCGAAGAATAGTTCGCGTTTTGCGAAGAGTTTCACGGTTTGTGAATAGTTTTCGTCGTCTTCGAGTGGTGCAAGGTTCGTCACCGGGGGTCTTCGCCTTCGCGATTCTTCGAGCCGTCAGACGTTTCTTCGCCCATCGAGAGTCGTTCTCACGTTAAGTAAATAGTTTTCACCGCTTCTTCGTCGTTTCACGGTTAGTGAAGTGTTTTTTGGAACATTCTTGCTGTTTCTCGTCGTTCTTCGAGTGCGAAGGACATCGATGGCTTCTTCAAGCAACGACAGCAAGCAAGGGAGAGATGCAGGACGTCGTTTTCCGGGAGTAGAAGCGGCGCCCCCACGACCTGGCGAAAAAGTGTGCTACTCCTGCGAGGAATGCGTGTACAAGGTGAATAAATACGAATCATACATGTTCCGTTGCACGATGCACAATCCATCAGGCGTTGCCTGTTGCATAACGGCGGCGGACACCGCCTTGGACGCCTGCTTCGAGAAGAAGCAGCCCTGGATGACGGAGTCGTCGTCCACAGGCAACAGGTCGCAGCTTCTACCGGCAGGGATGTCTGCCGCTTCTGTGATGGTGGTGTCGACGGTTGCTCCCTCGAAGGTGTCCCTTACCCTGCTGACGGCTCCCCATGTATCGACGGCTGCTCCTCCCTGTTCGAGGCCGAACTGGGTGCAGGAGGCGCTACAACGAGGTCCGTCGGGCCAAGGTAAGCCGCTTGTTCCCGTTGCTGCACCGGCGTCGACGTCGTCTCTGTCCGCGAGCTGCTTTCCGATGGAGAAGAGGACCCCGACACCACCGTTGGACACACCTTCGATGTCGCAGGCGGCTGCTTCTATGGTGGACAAGACCTCTGCGGCCATTGGTGGGGCAAATCCAAAGAAACCGAAGCACACGTTGCCTGAGGACCAGTCGGTGATGGCTCCTGCGACGGCTGCGGTGACGACGAGCTTCACAAAAGTGACTCGCACATTATGGCTGCTCTCAAGCGGTTGCAGCAGCGTACCCGTGCGGCTCTGGCGGTCCGCGAACAACTCCGTGCACTGAAGTTTGTCGAGGCCAAGGTCGAGGACAGAGTCATCAAAACGCAGGTCGTCATCTTGCCGCAAGTTACCCTCGGCAAGGTGGAGGAACTCGAAGATGGCAAGAGTGTTCGCAGTTTTGGGTGCCAGTACGTGGACTGGATGTCCGATGAGGTACACTGGAACCCTCCCGTTAGCAAGATCGACAGGGACCTGGAGGCGATGCTGATGGAGACGGCCGACCAGGTATCTGATGCTGAAGCAGACGCCATCTACCCAGATGACGTCTCGGTGGATGACTGGCCGGTGGTGGGCGTTCCTTGGGTCGACCGACCCCGCTACGAGGTGCCTGCAGGTCTTGCGGCTAGCCGTGCTCGTTGCCGTGTTCCGGAGGTCGTCGCAGATTTGCAAATTGATGATGTTGTGGCCATCTTTCGCCAGGCGCTGGAAACAAGTGCTCTGAACGTTGGTGGCGCTGTTCCCACCCCTGTGCTGCGCCAGCTCTGCTCTTCGCTGTCCGAAGGGTTGGCTGGCCCTACTTCGCCGATAGACGTTGTGGTTGCTGCAACGGTTCCTGTTCCAGTGCCTGAAGTTGCCGTGGGTAGTCCTGTTGTTGCCGAGCTGGAGTCCCTTCCTGTCGTGATGGCTGCTGACTCTGCTGCTGGTGTTGAGGCCGTAGCTGTCCAGGACGTTGCGGAGGCGGGTTTGGATGTTTCGCCGCTGGTGGAGGAAATTGAGGTCCCTCGTCGCAGGTTGACAACTTCGTCGTCCTCTTCCTCTTCTTCCTCGTCGTCGTCGAGCACGGTGGTGCCATACGCTGCCATGTTGGTTGGTCACGTGTTCAAGGACGCTGACGAGGTGCACATCAATGAGGTGCCTGGGCCGCTGTCTCCTGTTCTGGTGCCAGAGGAGGACAGTCTCTCCGAAGAGGATGTCTTCGCCGATGTGTACACGGATCTGGAGGTATCCGTCCCCGACGCGCCGGGAAGTTCGCCGTCCGAACCTCCTGTCGCTGGGGACGAAGACATCGCAGATCCTGGGGAGGATGCATCGGGTCAGGACTTTTCTCGATGAAGTGAACTTTGGTGAACCGTGTTGGTTCTTTTTGTGTTTAATTTTTGGGGGTTTAACCGGGGTTTTACATTCTCTTTTACGATTGGTCCGAGTTACACGGTCGTTTTGTCGCCGGTTGCGAATTGGTTGTGTTTTTTCGTTCGCGGGATGCGAGTAAACTTATCGTTTCGTTTGTTTTCCGAGATGCGAATCTGGTTCTTTTTCTTTTTTTTTACTTTTTCTCTCTCGTTTTGCTTACGCGAGTTGCGGGTTTCTTTTGTGTAATTCGGGGTTCAGAGTTGTTCCTCATTTTTGGGTGCTGGTTTATGTACCTCGTTTTTTTTCGTACTTGGTTTTGGGGGGAGATGTAACAATTCAGGTTAGAATCCTACCAACTCCCCCTTCACTGTTCCCAGAATTATATACATTTAGAAGGACCTTTTGTTATATTTTAGGGATTAACTGTGCCACATCCTGTTGTGCAGGCCCTTATCACTTGTTGTCCGCGTGTTTAGGTCCAGCCACCCAGGAAAGGTGATAGGTTCAAGTAGAACTAGTCAGCGAATCCCAGGGGAGCGCCCTTTCGTTGTGAAATATTCTTATTGGAAGGCAAAGGGCCGTAGGAGGAGTCTAATTATCTATTTAAGCTCCTACAACCCTTTGCCCAGTGTCTTTTGAATGGTAGTTTTTACCCAGTGATTGCGGTCTACCGTGTGTTAGGCCAAATAGCCCTTTAGCTTCAAAGTGTTAGGTTACGAATTTATTTCCATTTAAATAAAGTTTATATTCCTTCAAGTCTTCGGATTGAGTGATTTATTGTTTTATTGCAACGTGAGCGTTACAATTGGGGGCCCGTCCGGGATCCCTTAAACCAAGAGAGGTCTCCAAAAGAACCTGGGTCTGCAAAAAGAGATTAAGTCTAGTTAAGTCGCTGAAATTCGTCTGTTGTTGAAAAGATTTCCGAGTGAGAAAATGGAGACGAATCCTAACTCACGCAACGTAGCTCAAAGGGCCGCTAGGGCAGCCGCGAGGAAGAGAGCAATTGCTGCCGCTACAACTCGCGACAGGGCGGCCACCGCTTCAACCAGTGGCGTCGTTGCGTCTTTACTCTCGGTCCGACGATCGGACTGATAATGCCGACGCCGCGCGTCCGTCTAGCGTGATTGCGGATTCCGAGGGCGCGTCACGGAAATTGCCGAGCGATAATGCATCAAGTGCGCACTCCGTAAACTCTGGAGCTCGATCCGTGCATAGTAGTCGTTCGAAGGGGACGTCCAGTAAGGATGTACCCAGTGTGCATGTTAGCGATCGTATTTCTGGTGCGGAAATGAGCGGGGCGCGCTCCGAACGCTCTAAAACGTCGTCTGCTCATTCCGTTAGGCCTATTTCGGTACACTCAGTTAGGAGCGAATCTGTAGCAACTAATCTGAATAATGTTAATGAAAATGGAAATGCAGGTAGTGAGGTCTTTGAGTGTTTTGTCTGGTTCGATAGTAACTAGTACACCGCGTGCTTGCTCAACAATGAATAATGTGATGTCTGGTTCAGTCCAAAGTAGTAGGATTTCCAATAGACCGGATATAACTGCCCATCGACTGGCGGAGATGTTAGGTGTTTCTGCAGCGCGAAATGCCACCTCCCCTGAGCTTTGGGACAAGATACAATGGATGTGCCAAGGACAAAGGCTGCTACTCCACCAGTACCAGCAGTAGTCCAGGCTGAGAATATACACCCCCTTCCAGGACCTGTACAGGATCGGCATGTCTTCGCTGTTCCTCAAGCTCCTGCGCCAAGACGGATGATAGGGACGGTGACGGATACGACAGAGTTTGCTCCTCCAGGCACCCATTACGGACGAATGTGCAAGGAGTTGAAGCTACCTACTCACAAGGGTGTGGGTGGTAAGTTTGTAGACGATTTCTTGAAGGAATTTAAGGGTTATGGATTAGTTTCAGGATATAGTGAAAAACACTTTGTGGAAACGGTGGTTCCAATGGCCTTGAGAGAAGAAGCCAAGTTATAGTGGTCCTTCATGGGTGGTTTCTCTAAATGGGAACCATTTAGGGAGGCCTACCGCGAACAGTACCTGCCAGCTGACTACAAGACCAAAATGAATAATGAATTGAGTAGGAGGACCCAAGGGGAAGGTGAAACTTTGTCCGCATTTTTGTTCGCGATTAGTACTATCTATTCCAGGGTTGCTCCGGAGACTCCAGAAGAATACAAGGTGGCTAGGGTAATCCTGTAGCCCACCCCAAGTATCAGGCAGTTTTAGCCAGAACTTCTTACAAGACCATGATGGAATTGTGCAAGGGCGCGTCCAAGCTTGAGACAATTGCGAACGCGCAGGAGCGCTACATACCACCAATGCCCGTGCATGAATTGGTCGACCCGAGTGTAGGGTTTGTCCCTAATAAAACGGCGGACTCTAAAGGCAAGGGTGACAAGGAACAGAATTCCAGCAGGAACTCTGCGCAGTCATCGCAGCCTCAAGATAAACGAAACCAGCAGAGAGGACACAGGAGATCATTCTCTAAGTTCCCTGCCAGACAAGATAACGGTAATGACAAGGATAATCAGAATGTTCCTTCGAAGGTACCTTTTTCAGGGGGAAATGCAGAGCTGCTGAAGACCCAGGCGACTCTGGCTTCCGGAGCTGCAGCCCCAGCGAAGCCCGCCGATCCAAGAGGTCCCCCGCCGGACATTGCTACCATCAAGTGTTTCAAGTGTGGCACGATGGGCCACTACGCCAACTGGTGTCCCATCAGGGGCCAAGCACCAAATCAGGCAAAAAACTAGGAGAGCCAACCGCCCACCCCACTGATGGCTGTGGCGAAATCCAAGCAGAGGTGCACTCAATGCATGGGGTCATCGATTGCGAGGGTTCAGCGGTGGAAAAATTGGAGGCTGTACGGAAGACAGCTTTTATGGGCGTGTGCAGTAATATTATTGTAGACAAGGTTCCGATAATGATTATTATGTTAGCGGGACGAGAACTACCAGCTTTGGTAGACACGGGAGCTTCGAGTTGCGTCATCGACTTGGACCTTTGCAGGACGCTGCAGGGAGTCGAAATCGAGTCCTCTAAGGACATTAGGCTGTACCTCATCTCCGGTGCTTCCACGGCTTCTGGTTCAGCGTGGATTAACCTTAGATGGGCTGGAGGGTTCATAATGCAAAATTTTGTTGTGGTCCCGAGCACCAACACTCCAGTGATTCTAGGGCAAGATTTCCTGAGAGGAGCTTCGGTCGTTGTAGATGTAGAACAGGGTTTGTGGACGTCGAGGAAGATGCCAGGGGTGGCCGTCTCCTTCGCGGCCCCAGTTAACCTGTTCGCCGCCCCAATCATCGATATGGCTGAGTGGAGACGACGAATCGACCAGTCTGACTGCCCTGAAGAGAGCAAGGAAGAAGGGGGCAAAAATGATAGAAGATAATCTACCTTTATTCCAGTTTAGACCAGGTGGAGCTGTAGGGGTGTGTCATCGAATCCGGACTATCGAAGGCCAAACTCCAGTGGCTTCGCCCTACCGACCAGAGACACCGGCGAAGAAGGCGATGGTTGATGAGCATCTTGATGAATACCTCCATTGTGGGGCCATCGAACCATCCATCAGCGCGTGGCGATCTAACTCAGTGACGGTACCCAAACCTGATGGGTCTTCCAGGTTTTGTGTGGATTTCCGGCTGGTGAACAAGGTCACCATCGCTGACAGCTACCCGATGAAGCACGTCGATGACATCCTGTCTCGACTTGGTAAATCTAATTGGTTCACGACGATAGATTTGGAGAAAGGTTTTTTCCAGATTCCCCTAGCTCCGGAGGATAGAAAGAAGACTGCTTTTTCTACGCACCGAGGACTCTTCCAGTGGAAGGTGATGCCTTTCGGACTACGAAATGCACCAGCAGCCTTCCAAAAGTTTATGGATCAAGCCCTTGGAGATGCTGTAGGAAAGTGGGTGGAGCCATTTTCGGACGACTCCATTGTACACTCCGTCGAGCTGGAGGATCATCTGCAGGACGTCAGAGATATCTTCGGACGCTTGGGTCGCGCTGGACTGTGAGCCAACGCAAAGACGAACATCTGTAGACAGGAGTTGAAGTTCCTTGGATTCATCATCACTCCAGGGATGCAGCGACCAGACCCTGCTAAGGTAAGTGGGGTGTTGGATTTTCCAGAGCCCACGTGCAAGAAAGCAGTGCAGCAGTTCCTGGGGATGGCTGGATACTACCGGAGGTTCATCCAAGACTTCGCCACCATAGCGAAGCCACTTGCGGACCTGACTGGAAACGTTCCCGGTTCCGTGGAACTGGACGGAGGACGCAAGGACAGCTTTCCAAGAGCTGAAGAAACAGCTGGAGGGAGCTGTGGGTTTGAAATTTCCTGACCTTAATAGAGAGTTTGTTATCCAAACAGATGCATCAGGAGTAGGTCTGGGAGTGGTCCTTATGCAGGAGCATGACAGTGTGTTACATCCGATCTACTGTGCAAGTCGCGGCTTGACTCCTGCAGAGAGAAATTATTCCGTTCCCCAGGTCGAATGTTTGGCTGTGGTCTAGGCAGTGAAGAAATTTACTCCCTACATAGAACACACCCACTTCACTGTGGAAACGGACCACCAAGCTCTACAGTGGCTTCGGAAGTTGAAGGATCCAGTGGGACGACTGGCACGATGGGCATTGCGCCTGCAGGAGTTAGACTTTACGGTTCGGTATCGACCTGGACATACTAACGTTGTTGCAGATGCTTTGTCTAGGAATCCAGACACCGAAGGAGCCCTAGTGGAGGAAGTAGCTGTTATGGCTGCGGACGAGACCGACGAACAGTACCCTACCCGGCAGGAGTGGATAGAAGCTCAAATGACTGATCGCCTTTTGAGCCATGTTATTCCGTTCCTAGCTAGAGAGGTGCTGCCGGAGGACCCATCATTGGCCGAGAAAGTTCGCGACTTCTCGGAGGGCTGTGTACTCTACCGTGGACTGGTGTTGAAATATTTTCCACCGGAGAATTTGGATGAAGTTTCCCAGAACAAGGTATTGAAAATTATCGTTCCGGAACCTTTGAGATTTCCCTTGATTAGGTTGTACCACGACACTCCCCTTGCTGGCCACATGGGAGGGGCGAAAACTTATCAACGGGTGAAAAGAGAGCATACCTGGGTTGGTATGAGGAAGGATGTCCTGAAGTACTGCAAGGGCTGCGTGCCGTGTCAGCTAGCAAAACCATCAACACAGCCACCTGCCGGCCTTATGCAGCACACAAGGGCGAAAGGACCATGGTCGATCCTAGGTTTGGATCTGCTTGGGCCTGTGACAGTGAGCATGCACGGGCACAGGTATCTGCTCGCAATTGTCGATTATTTTACTAAGTGGGTCTCGCTGTTCCCTTTGAAAGACTCCACTACACCTTCCATTACGGAGTGTATGTTTCGTTTTTGTTGTTGTATGGGTTTTCCCAATGCAGTCTTGACAGATCGAGGAACCCAGTTCACAGCAGAAATGCATCAGGAGATGTGGAACCAGCTGGGATCGAAACCGAAATATACCACCGCGTATCATCCGCAGACCAACTTGACAGAGTGTGTAAATAAAGTTCTGGTATCGTTCTTGAGAATCTTTACAGATCAGCACAAGCATTGGGATTGTCGACTTCCGGAGTTGGAATTCGCCATAAACACTGAGAAGTAGTGTACTGGATATGCCCCCTGCGAACTGGTTTTTGGTCGAATGCTCCAGTTTCTGTGGAAATTGGACGAGGCCAAGGTAGATGAGTTGATCTTGCCGGATGACGAAGACCTTCAGGACTATGCCACCACCCTGCCAAACTGGCTGGCAAAGGCCTACGAGTTTGTCTATCAAAATCTGGACAAGGCAACTGCAAGGCAAAAGAAGAATTATAAATTCCGTAGTGAACGTACTTTCCAGGCTGGAGACCTCGTCCTGCGGGATACTGATGAGCTGTCTCATGCCTCGGAGAAGATCTCGGCAAAGTTGGCTCCTAAAAGGGAAGGTCCCTTTGAGATTGTTAAGATGATCTCGGAGAACATGGCGCTGTAGAAAGAA
>JAQIWR010001718.1:0-12881 GCA_034695945.1 Glomeris hexasticha
AAACTGCCCAACGGGGCTTAACTGTACATAACCCACTGGCTATACAAACTGCCCACAGGCTTAACATCCAATGACTATTCGGACAGGGTTACCCCTAACATCCACTGGTTCACCAGTTGGACAGGGTTACCCCTTACACGTCCATGCTTCCATTCGTAAGAAGTGGCTTTCTATGCAGCGTCACTCCTTTTATACCCAAAGTCCTAATCCCGAACATTCCATCGTTCTGGGATTGGCCCTGCATGATGTCACTAGGGACATCAGCCATTGGGTACAACGGGTGGTCTGATCCGTAGCCAGCCATTACATTGGCCGGCCGGTAGACTCCTCCCCCGTCCGCGCCGGCCCCCTCCATAAGGGCCGCCTAGTGCGCACGGTACCAACATTCCATTCCCACGGGAAAGGAATGTCGCACCTACTCGCCACATCCTGTTGGACGAGTTCAACATAAGGAATGCAATAAAGCTGGGGGGAAACACCGGTAAATGGACCGCGTCGATACAATTCTTTCGGGCAGCACAACCTTGAGCTTTATATTGTTCCCATTCTGACAAAGTTTGAAGTCATTATGGTATTCGTATTTAAAATGCAAGCAATTGTGTGGCTATATTAGATTACCTTCATGAAATTTGGACATTTTCCTAGTAATTATTCACCATCCAACAATGGAGATTGATACAGGCACATTGGAGGTACACAAAATTGCACAATTCTGCTTGCACAGATATTCTTTGCTATATTTGTTCAAGAAGTGAATTATATTTCCTATTAAGGTGGCATCACACTCCGAACGAAGGGCAGCTGTCTAGGTCGAGAGTATTTTGCATTTGTGAACATGGTGTTCACAGAAAACACAATTAACACCAATAAATAAGACAATAGTTCAAAACACGATCTATTATTTGAGATTTTGTTTGTTTCTGTGCGTTTCACAGAAACTTTGCAAAGAATTCGCAACTATTGACAATTTCGGCTGCAGTATGGAACCCTGTATAAATTTTCTAGACTAAATAATCTAAATCTGTAGGTATATGAATTTTCTACATGTAATTCCACACAGCACTGTGTTACCGGATTTTTGATATCTTTAATAGTTTTATTAGTTACACGTGAAATATGAGTTTCCCAAATTCTCAATGAAAATGATTTTCACTCATAACTCATAAACTATTAAAGATATCGAAATTCCTGCAACACAGTGCTGTGTGGAATAACATGTACAAAATTCATATACCTAGAGATTTAGATTATCTAGTCTAGAAAATTTATACAGAGTTCCGTACTGCAGGCGAAATCACTTAATTGCTGCAATTTCCAATTAGGGACACAAAGGGAACAAAGCAGGCCGGTTAAGCTAGCCCTCAGGGCACCGGGCATAGATAGAGGGACACAACCATATATAGGTTTAGTTTACATGCTGTCTCCAAAATCTTCATTTTGTTGACGTTGAATGTTTATATTGAGCATAATATTTTATAGGCCTCGAGTAGCCACACCCCTTTTCCATAGGGGGCCTTTTTGTGGCGCTGCACCAAAACTTTTGGTAGATAACTTCTATATGGAAAACCCCAACAGTCATCATAGAATCTAAAGGGCCTAATCAATGGACCTAATGGTCCGAACAAAATCTAATGGATCCATTGGGCCTAAAAAATTAAGTCTAAAAAGCCCAATGTCCTAATGGAATCCAAAGGGCATAATCAATCGTCCTAACTAAATCTATCGGACCCATGTTGGTCCTAACAAAGTATACAGGGCCCAATGGTCCAAACGGAATCTAAAGTGTCCAATGGTCTCAATGAAATCCAAAGGGCCCAAGGGTTGAAATAAAATATGAATGGCCAAATGGTCTTAATGAAAACCAAAATGCAAAATAGTTGTCATACCGTAAATTTCCTTATAGAAGCCCGGGCTGCTATTCAAATTTGTGATTTTCAGGACCGGCTTCTAATAGATACCAGGCTTCTATTAGAAAAAGGCGTTTATTTTTATTGTAGTGAAAATCGGTGGCCACATTATTGCAAAAAGTAGGAAACTAACTCGGTGTTATGCCGCTTTTATATTTATTTCCCTTTAAAAATCAGTACTGCCGTATATATCGCAAATATACCAAAGCAATACCATGTACACCCTATGTAAGTATATACATTTTGTTAGAAAAGCTCAACTTGCCTCTATTACAACGTTAAATCTATCCGATGGCGGAGTTTGTGCAGATTCCCAAAGCATGCCAGGGGCTTGTATTGGGAACCGGCTTATAATCATTGTTTGACCTAAATGATCAGGCGTCAATTGGAAACCGGGCTTCAATTGAAGACCGGCTTCAATAAGGAAATATACGGTAAGCGTTTTTCCCGCGCAGACGGACTGCTAGCTTTCAGCTAGATTCCTTTCAAAAAGGCAGTAAAAATGGAAAAAACAAAACGTAATTATTGCATTCTCCCCGACACGTGCTTAAGACCTTGTTAAGACACTGCCCCTGGTGGTAAACAACATTCGCGAACAGCGATAAAAAACCACCAAAGGACCACGTAAAGGACACCATAGACATATATACTGTTACAGTAGATATGTCTATGAGGACACTACCAAAACAACCTCAGTAGTGCACTACTACGGTGGCCCACAGCCGCCACTGCAAAATTTTACCAATATCGATATCATTTTAAAACAAAACCGATTTCAATTCCATTTCGAAATCATTTCAATGTTATTTCAATTTGATTTTAAAACCATTTCAATGTTATTTCAATTTGATTTTAAAACCATTTCAATGTTATTTCAATTTGATTTTAAAATCAAATGCAAATCAATTTGATTTTAAAATCATTTCAATGTTATTTCAATTTGATTTTAAAATCATTTCAATGTTATTTCAATTTGATTTTAAAATCAAATGCAAATCAATTTGATTTCAAAATCAAATGCAAATCAATTTCACTTTGATTTTAATTTCATTTCAATTTCACTTTGAAAACGAAACGCATTTTGAAAATGCCGTGGCGGTTCTGGGCCAAGAGATGTAAACGCATTTTCAAATCTTTCTCCCGCATAATTGGAGAAAATGTCTGCAGGGAATTTAGTGGTGAGAAAAAAAAATAAAAAACTTTTTTTAGCATGGAAATCTGCAGGAGTTTGTACAGACCCAATTTTCTGCAGGAGCTTTCCTGCAGAATTGGGCAAAAGTCCAAGTATGATAAATAATTATTTTTATAAAAATGTTAAGTTTATATTTTCTCCTGCAGGACTATGCCCCAATTATGCAGGAAAACCTTTCAATTTCCTGCATAACTTCCTGCAGATTCGTTTTGAATTGGGGTACAGAACATTTTTGTGAATTTAAAGATAAAATTCATATACTTAATTAATTTTATTATTCCAAATTTAAATTCAAAACTTCATTATATAAAAGAAAACTAGGTCAATATGCAAATAGCTGTTTACCTTTGCAGAACTGTGTTCAAAATTCGGATTTCTTCAATTTGATTTCACTCCTGATTAGTTATAGCATCGAAGAATTTGTTGTGCTATTTAATAAAAAAATGCATACAAATATAAGCAATTTTAATGCATAATTCATAAAAGGCAAAAATGCATTTGAAAACATGAAATATTTACATTGCAGTATTGTCGACGATAGAAAGTAGTGACTTCCCTGCATCTTCTCATCCCCGGGAATCAGGAAAGAATCTCAGATCAAGCCAGGATATATATAACACAAAAAAGATGACGTCAATTCCATACTGTAGGCTGATAAATCACTTTCAATAAAAGAAATGAACTTTCTACATATATTATATGACAAGGGTATTGCATTATGTCACCCTGCTATTATTATATATATAACACTATAAGACGAAATTTAAAATAATTCTCAAAGGCACTTATAATATATCTCTGCCTTGTCTTAATTGGTCAAGGTTTGTAATTTACTGTCAAGGTTTGTGACTTACTGTCATGGTCAAATACTTCAGACATACTGCCACCCAATATTTTTAATCTAGAGAACATTAAAAATAATTACTGCACAAAAAATGTATAAATGAATTAATATTAGATTTATATTTCTAATGCATCAGCATGGAATACTATGCATAATGAAAATGAGTTTATCCTTGGTTTTATTGTGGTTATAAAATTTGCTTTACTTAGGGCATAATAAACCTAATAGATAGAAAATAGGAAATAAAATGATAACATAATTACGTACCGTAATAAGTTTTGATAATTATTTGATGCTAAGTAAATATAAAATAAACCGATATAAAAACCTGTATATCACATTACATACAGTGTTTTATCCCTTTCTACATCTGGGTACATGTTTAACTAGTATCTCTAAATACAGTAACATATTTCCTCCTAAAATGCCCACATATCATTTGAATTTTGTCTATCAGATATGTTGCCTTTTGGCTTATAAGATATACAATTATGTCACAAATTTATACATCTGTCAAAATGATGTTTTTGTTGCAAATAACCATTTATTGTATTTTTGGAACGAAATAAAAACAATATGGCCATACAAATTATTATTTAAATATATTTTTTTACTCATCTAAGTTTCATTTTGACATTTCATTTCCCTCATAATACCCAGCTAGATGTAGTATTAATAGCTATATTAATTGTTGTCCTTCAGAACACAAAATGTCACATCATTTGCAGTTGAACATTGCTCACAATAATTCACACCATATTTGATATCGTCATATATCCCATGTATTTCTGTACATCCAATAAATTTACATGTCATCTCGTAAAAGATTAAAGTTCATGGCAGAGAGTATGCATTATGCACATTTCAGCATGCGAAAGCGATAATTGCTTTGCAACAGTTATTATATAATTTGTAATTTTTTAACAGCAAAAAGTTTAGAAAATTGGCTCCTGTTGCCATATACATTACATACAGAATTACAGAGTAACATCTCATTTTGGAAACAGTGCATTCATCTGCAAGGAAAAAAGTACATTTTACAATCATCCTTTCATAAATCAGCATTCTCAGAATACAGAAATGGCTTAACTTTTTTTTTACCTCAATTTAAATAATCCCCGGGCGAGAGAGATAGATTTCAGTTGGGTTTGGGTTCAGGGTAATGTAACTAATTGGCGGCATTCTGTCCATGACACTCACCCAGGCACCAAATAATAATGATCTTAGTTTGCACCAATGTATAGTTAGAAACCAGGCATCAATACACATGCAGCAAGATTAAAGTCGGCTCTAAAAAAGGGTACAAATATCAAAGACAATTTCTGTCTAATAATACCATCTTCCGCATTACGGACTCCATGGCTACCAACCAACCTGCACAAATTATTTCCAAGGCCATGTTTCATTTAATTGAACAGCTGGTGGATGCCACAAAATATTACTATGCTAACTTTGAAACTGCTCAAAAAATATAATTGGATTTTATCAAGAATTTATTCATTTACCATTCCAATTCATAACATTTCATTGTTATTTAAAAACTAGCGTACATGTTACCGTTTATTTTCTAACAAAAGCCGGTCTCCAATTGAAGCCGAGTCATTTAGGATAGACAATGATTAATAGCCGGTTCCCAATACAAGCCGACCATCAGTGGGATTTAACGTTGTAATCGAGGTAAGTTTAGATTTTCTACTAAAATGTATATACTTTCATAGGGTATACATGGTATAGCAAACTATAAAAGCCGGTCTCTAATAGAAGCCTGTCCTGAAAATCCAAAATGTCAATACAGGCCCGGACTTCTATAAGAAAATTTATGGTTATCTTCTTAATTGCAGATTAGTTTCCTCGCAGAAATAGCCACCAATAATGATATTATTTTAAACATAAATGTTTGTTAAAGACAATTTAAACATAGAGTATAAATGGCAATTATTTCCTTCAATTAGTGTGAAAATTTACAATTTAATGCCAATAAAAATCCGAAATTTGTATTCACGTTATTCATGATAAAATGGCATTTAACATAATGTCTACCTTTGCATTGTTAAGCCTTTTCTGTAAACGTATAGAAGTTGCTTATTTACCATTGGATCAGAGGTAACAAACAAACGACTTCACACAAACCTGTTCAACAGTTGGGCACGCAATGATTGTCCAGTCCTCTTCGGAGTAATTGGAACGGATAACGTGAATTAACTGTTCCAAATTCCTCACAATAATTCTCTGCAAATCCAATGAACACAGTTCGTTAAAGTACAATTCTGCAATTAAACGATGTATATGTCCGAGGGTAATTAATTAACATTGAAACCTTCACTGGGCGAAACAAAATGGCTTCCGTCTCGGTATTCGCCAGATATAAACTCATAGATTTTTGCAGAACCGGTAACTTGGATTTTATTTGGCGTACCGTCTCGGTGACAACTTGCGAGACGCATTCAGTAGTTGCAAATACCTGATTAGCCAACTTAACCATTCTTTGAGGCTCTTCTGAGTTGATCTTCAAAATAACATTAGCCTACGTCAAACACAAATAAAAAATCGTTTAAAATATGCTAAAAATTAATAACAGACAATAGTAGCTAAAACAACATAATCCCTGTACACAATATAAACATCAACACACCTTATCCAGAAATGTAATCATTGGTGAAATGAGCAAATCAGTGGCCTGTTTTATAAACTTGTCGCACACGGCTTTCAATTGATTATCCACATCTTTTTTAGAATCTACAAAATTTTCAGTCACTTGAAGTGTTCCCTGATAACAAAAGTACAAAATAAAACTATTAGTATATTAATTACAAACTGGAAACGATTAATTTCTCGGGAGAACAACCGTTACGATGAACTCCAGGATGGAGTTATTCGAAGTTATGCTGAACATTTTAGCCTTCTTCTGTAAAAGACTTACTGCTGCATCTGGTGAAATAAATAATTGCAATAAACGTTTATGTACATCTTCAAAGTATATCATAAAATGCAACAAACGAAATCTACTAACCTTTTACCTTACTGAAGTCTAAAGATGTCTCCCTAATGGAGAAATCAACTTGAAATGGTGCTATTTGCTCACGGAGGATTAGCAAATGCTTAATTTGGAAAAGATGCCCATCCATTGGTGACTAAAAAAAACATTTAATATATTAATCACTATAGTCAAGTAGTAATTTTACTCCTATACTGTACCTGATTTTTTGAAATTGCTTCGCTTGCACTTATTAATGACTGGATACACGTGGCCAAAGCTTCTTGCGATAATCCTTGGAAAATGGTCCTCTATAATGTGAAAAACACATTTAATACTACATTATATTTTATAAAAATTTACAATATGAAGGACAGATGGAATGAAAACGTACATCAATACATCTGTATAATTTGGAAAGGCAAACTAGCGTACGCCGAACGGTTGGATACCACATTCCGTGCAGGTCGGCCGGGGAATCTGCAACAAAATTTAATTCCAATAATGATTATTGACGAAATAACATTGGGTACAAAAGTTTAAATGATAATGTTAGCCAAGTGAAATTTTAAAAAAGTCAGTAATAAATATAAATTGAAAAACATTGCAGATTTAGCGGGTGTATAACATTAATTAATTTTTACAGTATCACAACTGAAATCATTCATTTACTTGACATTGATCTATGCAACTGTAAAGAACTGCTTTCCTCATCTCCAACCTCTTGGCTATTTGCGGATGTTGACGATTCAATGGATGATCTTGACGCCGTTCTTCGCAAACTACCTTGCATTAAACTTTCAGCGATACTCTAATAAAAAATGACAGCCGTTTAGTTTAATGATTACAAATGCAATGTTATTTTCAATTCCGTTTTCTTATATACGTACCGCCATCATTTCTAATTTCTCTGGGTACGCCAAGTCTCCTGGCGCCGGATGATAATTCAGAATATCGGTCCGAATGTACACGTGACTTCTGTATACCAATCTCTCTTGAACATCCTGCAACATCTGAATCATGGCAGACTCAAATGCAGCAATTCTAACATCTAAATCCATATGAAACAGTGATGATAGTGAAATACGAGTTGACACTGTAATAACACGGATTATAGTGAAATTACCCACCACTGTTATGCACATGCTCCTCTAACATCTCGAGCTAACAAGAAAATAATTTCAGACAAAATGCATTTTCTTTATTACATAGTTACATTCGCTTTCTGCACTACCTTCAAAATACTGCACAGTTCAGAAAGTGTCTCCAGGTGGTTGACGTGAATGATTAGCGGGCGCAAAACATCGTACAGTTTTCCACACAAACTCTCAAGAAACGTGCTAAAGAAATTGTGAACAGTAATAGATTACTTATCTAACACGTAGGTAATGTTTACTGAATTGTGTAATAATTTACTCAAGCTGCGGAGATGGTTTGGAGAAAAACTGCAGAAACAAACGCTGTTCATCTTCGCAAACACGAAGCAGAAAAGCACATCCACTTCTTACCTGTGCAATAATAATAACCAAGAAAACAACTATTTTACTAATCAACATATTGGCATTACTTCTAATCTTGATTCTTCTAATAACTTTTAATTAGCAAAATCCAAATTTGTCTTTACAATTGCTCATATACATAAAAATTGATGCAATGTGCGTTGAGAACAATATTAAAATATATTACGCCAATGTCGATCAATCATATACTAAACAATATGAAATTCCAAAAAACTACAGTTAATAGCCAAAATTATGGATCAATGTAGAATCACATGAATTTGTTTTCTTCTTATATACACATTTTCAGCTACACGCATTAGATTTTACATAGACTTCTTTAAATTCTAAAATATTACAAATATTCTGGCAATTGGAAACGGGCAAATGATAATGCATCAAATCTTACACAGAACTTTAAATCTATTCATAAAGCTAAGCTGAAGGAGAATTTTCTGATAAAAATCAAAATTTCATAATTCCAAAACAGAATAACACAAGACAATACCAACTTTGTTGAAATATGAATCGCATGTTTTTAAATATGTTAATAAAGAAACACTGATTCTATTATTACCAATGTGCAATGGTCACGCTTATGATTGTTAGCGAAATCCGTCACAGTAGAAATGACACTCGGGATGAGCAACAATTCCCTTTGGGTGATGTAACACTGGCAGCAATCAGAAAGCAATTGTTGATATCTATATTTCAAAAGTATCAAAAAACATCAAGTTCCATTCCAGTCGCAATAAGTACAGACAAATACTTTCATTACTCTGAGCTGTTTGAAGCTCTGGATTCTATTTGCTCCATCAACGCCTTTATTCTTGGGGCGTTTGTCCGAAATTTGCCGTAGAAAAGCGTGAATGCATTGTCTTGCAGTGTCGGTGCTTCCTGCAACAGAACCAGAATAATTTGTGTAATTAAATCATCAAAGTCTTAGTATAATTGTACATGTATGTCAATAAAGAACTCACCTTTGCGGGTAATACTTGTTGAGTTGCATTTTGCAGTGACTTCATTACGTACGAGCTGACCAATCCAAGAGCTCGGCCCAAACAATGGCGGAATTTCACTAAATACACACTGCTCTCTTTAAATTGGGGCTACATGAGTTTGAAAATGAAAACTATCAGTAACTATCAAGATAAAAAATTAGTTTTTAGAAGCTAGGTGATGTTCCAATACACACATATGTTGTTAAAAAAGCAATGCAGTCATCCAACCGCGTCAGCATAGGACCAAATGATTCGTTCAAAACGGACAAAGTGGGAGAATTCAGCCTCTGATAATGAAAACAGAATAACAGTTGGAACATCTGTGACATGAGCAATGGTAATTAGAAACCTTACTTGAGATATTTGGTCAACTTCGGTGAAATACGACAACTTTTCGCTAATGTTATCAGCTGTTTCAACTAGTTTTGCCTGGAATACGTTGTGAATTAAGATATTAATTGTAATAATTTGTAAGCAATGCAATTAATATATAAATTAATTGGTTATTTTGAACCTGTTCTGTTAAAAGTTGCTCACACGCATCATGAAGCGTATTGGTTTTTGTAGAAACTAATTGATACTGAGAATGCAGAGAATCCAACAGTTGTAACGTTTGCAAAACTTCGTCCAAAATGTGAGAACATTCATCCTGGTTTTTCTTAACTGCATCCGCGAAATTTCTGCAACAAAATTCACAATTTAAAGCAATTTTTCTCACACTCGATCCACAGAGTTTTTAAACAATGCATTAATTTCTTACATGTACTGTTCATCCTCTTCTCTGCGGATATTGTCCTCCATACTTGATAAAACTGAATATACCTGCAATAACAACCAAATTATGAAACTGTTATTTTATCATAAGTAAATTATTCCTTGGGTTATATTATTCCTTTATTATACATATATATACCTGCCAAATATCCGGAGGAATTTTGTCATCAATTGCATCCTTCAGATATTTAGGAAGGACAACGTCATTATTATCTGAATCCCGTTCAATGTTCTGCGACAATGTATTGGCCACATCCAAACTGCTGTAATTCCTGGGAAGCTGCGAACGATTGAAAACCACCATTTAAACTCTCATGCAACTTTATTGCCCGCAACATGTTTCGTTCCGCGTAAATTGATGGCGTGCAACACGGCATAACGCACGAAAGTTGCGCGTCATAATTAGGCCTACTACCAAAAGACTTACATGAGAAGGTATGGGGCGATTACTGGCAAATTCCGCCAGTTCATCGATCGATTTTTGCTGCAAAATGGTAATCGGAGCAGATGGATTCGACTCCTTTTCCCATTCCAGTAAACGAAACGCCACGTCGTTCATTTTCCCCTCACAAACGCAAACAAGTGATAATGGAACACCAGCAGCGGGCGGCCATTTTGTCTAACAAGTGGGCGTGTCCAGAAGGGGGCGAGTTGATTACGTCACAGATCACTAACTTCCATAACGAACAGCGCCGTCTGACCAAGGAGTTGGTCTGACCAAGGAGTTATAACATTGGTTATAAACTGTTATCAGGAGCTCCGAGCAAGGAGTTATAATGTGTGCTCCGAGCCAAACGTAGAATCTGTCCCCACTCGCCAATGGAACAATGGAACGTATAGCAAGGAATACCAAGGGTATGGAATGGAAGCTTGCCGCCATATTTGCCACCGTGACGTCACTGTGTGTGGCATATCGAATAGAACGTTTCTAATCTGCCGCACACAGTGACGTCACGATGGTAAATATGGCGGCCATCGTTCCATTGGCGAGTGGGGACAGATTCCACGCTGGGCTCGGAGCTCCTGATACAGTTTATAACTCCTTGGTTCGATTCATTGGCCACCGCTCTCCCTCATACGTCACGACGCTTTTGAAATGGTAGGCCAAGTGGCCTACTACGGCCTACTTTGGCGTTTTATATCTAATCAACCACGTAATTACAAAAATCGAGATTATTTTTAAGAAGTAGACGAGCGGTTGTACTAACTAATAACCAATTTGCATTAATATCTGTGAAATCGCGATTATAGCTTTCTGTTCACCTTTAAGAATGTAAAATTGCATTTTGTAATACGTAATAGACATTTGGATTTAAAGGAATGGCTATGCAAAAATCCATTGTGCTCGGAGCATAGCAAGTTAAATTGCTGAATTGGTATTATAAAAATGTATCTTACCAACGATGACAAGCTTGTTGTTCATTTTGATCTGAAATAATAAATATCCATTATTAGTTTGCATTATAGACTTCAAGCACATGAAGCGATAATATTCGGGTTATCTCTCATTAGTATATTGGTAATCTACTCAATGGACTAGTAATTTGTAAACCTTAGGCAACTTTCGAGGCGATTAAAATATTTGTTAATAGAATAAAAATGTATATTGCTTTAGTATTACGTTGATAGTATCCATTATAGGATGTGATTCGAGTTGGATGGTATAAGGTAGATCCTAAAAATGAAGTTGGTGAAACCAAAAGTTTGACTGACCAGTTTCTGTGAAGACTTGATGGCAGGATGTAACCAAAGATGAGAGAGAGGGAGATGTGGATGATGTAGAACATCTCGGTGAACTAGCTTTTATATACAATTTAAGTCGACCCAGCTTTCTCGCAATTGGTTGAGGGATCCACCCTGGGAGGAGAAAGGTGGAGGGCACCAACATCTATCTTGAAAACAAAAAACCCGTTACTTTTTTACTACACACTATGCGAGATGTTCAACCTCAGTGGGTGACATACTAGCTTTACTTTTCCAATGATGACACCTTCGCTCTAGAATGCAACTTTCCCAGCATATACATGTATACATACCATTCAGCTATTTTAAAGAGCGGTCTGGGGGTCATTCTTGAAATGTAGATTAAGGTCTTTGATATATATTGTATTATTCTATGGTGTGGTTTTGAGTGCACGTGATGGGCTCGTTTTTCTGAATTCTGAACAGAGGTGATGATCAGATGCAACCACTAATTGCAACCACATTATGAATTGTTGTACATATTGGTACATATACGTACTGAGATAGTGATCACTTAGATTTCATTAATTGCAATGTCATATGGAAAATTATTTGGCACCCTAAGTTGGTATACAGCATTAAGGAATTTTCACTAGCTGGGAAAAAATAAAATGTAAAGTTTAAATTTATTGCCTACAACACTTTTATATACATAGAACATTGTCAATATGTTATGGACTACTTTTACCATATTTGAATTATATTTTTTAGTCTGTTAAAAGTTTAGTAACATTAATATTTTGTACTTAGAATAATTATTAATTTATTAATACGGTGTAATCAGTATTCCACTACAAAAAGTCGAATTTAATAGCATCGTAATATTATTTTGCAAGATAAGTTCACCTATAATGTTTCAATATTTAAAGATGAACTGACACGGTTTCGTAAGGTACCCTGAAACTTTAACTACCTGAAGAAAAGTCACAAAGAAAGCAAGTGGTGCA
>JAQIWR010001719.1:0-12877 GCA_034695945.1 Glomeris hexasticha
ATGAGCTCATTGCTACAGCCACCTGCAGGTGGCTATAATTAGATAATTGAGCGTAATTTGGTAGCTTTTATAATCCCAACCTGAGGCAAGAGCCCTAGATAGAGTACACAGGTTATATTTATAATGCAGTCAATAATTCCACAAAAATCAAATTTTCCACCATATGCAGGTTTGACTTTATTATCTATGATTAAACAGTAAAACCTGTCTATGATGGAATCTCAAGAAACCGGTAAAGACTTCCACCATAGACAGGTTTTTTTTACCATGGAAAGGATTTCCAGCAATGAGAGGTTTTTCTAAAAACGTTTTTATCACGCAGTCTATCATCCTAATAAAATTGAATTTTCCATCATAGACAGGTTTCCACCATAAAAATGTTTCACTGTATTACTATTTGTACTATAATTTAAAAGTATTAAAATGGTGATTTTCCAAAAATATGTTAGTAAAAACTTGATTTTTAAAATAATGGTTAATATTGTTGACTGTTTAAAACAGCTGTTCCATTTTATAATAAATAATGCATATTTACATTTTACAGTTTGTGAATTTAGAAGGGAATAATGAATAAGAATAAAACCATTTACAGATTCACAAGAAGGTAACGAAGTGCATCGAGAACACAAATGTGCGCTGCTTCGTCCAGGGACTCGACAGCGTTGCGGACATCCTGGAAGAAGGAGTGCAGGTAAGTTAAGCGAATGTGTTATCGTGTTCTCTATAGAGCATAGCACGCGTCTAAAAATGGAACAAATAATATAATTTATATTTACGTTAATAACGCGTGAATTTAATTTTTTCAGATAGTACCGATGAATACGAATTCAACGTATCAAAGTTCTTCCTGTTCTCAAGAAAGTTCTTCCTGTTCTCAAGAAACAGGAAGAATGTGATTCGGATAGATTACAGTGCACGATCCTGATCCCGATCCCATTCAAAATTTAACCCAGATTACAAGGAAACCAGACCAGTGGGAAGAGGGGCAGAATATTTGAGAAGAGTTGGTAGGGGCATAAAAAGAATCCGGTTGTTAGCAGGAGGTAGGATGGGGACATTTGGGAAGGCTTCAAAATACTGGAAATCATAACAGGGAAGGGTATGTAGGCTATGTTGAACAGAAGATGAAACAATGAGACATTTGTTGGAAGAGTATAAGAAGAGGGTTAACAGAGAACGACTGTTAAGAGACTTACAGTATTAGACGAGACGGGGAGGGGATAGCAAGGTCTAGAAAAATTGAAAGACCAGATTTGCAAGAGTGGAAAAGGGGGAAGGAAATAACTTCTGAGGGGGGGGGGGTCTAATACCCCAAGTAGGGGTAAATTGAATAAAGTTTATGATGTTTTTGTGTGTAGACCCAATATTAACCATCGAGCCCATCTCCAGTTTCCAAGACCCGGTGATGATGTCTTTGGTTGGTTCGATCACAAGGCGCGGTTAATTGCATAGGAACACCCTGGTTTTTATATTCTTTTATATATTTTTAATACTTTATAGTGCAGTTATACCATCAAGAAACCCATGCCAGAGCATTCATGGGTGCAGGGCAAGTACAAAACCTGCCTAATGTACCTGCAGAAATGTGAAGACCAGAAAAGGATCCAGTCATATGCAGCCAGCCTAGAAAGAAAAATTCCCATCAGGGCAATCAAAACAATCTGTAGGCTAGACGAAGACAAAATTGACAGGGTTCTTATTACAAGTCTAGTCAAGTTTATCTGCACTAAAGAATATGTAGGTAAATTAGTAAACTCTCGTGAGACATTTTAATTTGTGTGTAATGGATGCATGTACATACAACGATATATTTTTACAATATGGGATGGTGCAATATTAATCTTCCTTCCTAGCTGGCTGGACATCGTTAACATTAACAAGACCTTTCAAGAGGATCCTTTGTTTTCAAGTTGTAAGTTGTTGATCGTAGTGAGTTTTGTTAAAAAAGTACTGCATGGCGCAAACATTTGAACATAACTTTGTATGTCAATTTGTTTTAGGATACGCATCTGTGTTCTACGTTGCGCCCGATAGCAACTATTCAGCAAAGGAAGATGTTCACTCGGCCACCACCAGGCATCCGAAAAATAATACTGTCATCGCAAATAGCGGAAACAAGGTACACTTCGGTTTCAATATGATAAAAAAAGACATTTTGCATGAAGACACCAGACAATGACAACATTTTGTATGAAGACAAGACAATTGAGACATGTTGGATGAAGATGTGAGATAGAAGAAGTTTGCCCAAATGACCGAAATTCAAGCATTTACACTCAAAAGCAGGATGGCAAAATATGCACAATCGATACATTTCAAAAAAAATATGGGCGGTCTTCACCAAAGACACCTCCAAAATTATATTCCAAAGTGATAGGTGTTGGAAAATCTTGTCAATCACGGAACAGCTAAGCGAAGAGGAAAAACATCAATATGAAACGTTTTGTAGTCTTTGAAGACTTTTACACAAAAATAGGAATGCATGAAGCGCCGAAACATTATCAATATCCACAATCAGAAGGACAAACCGATATACCAATATGCCGCAAGGCATATGCTAAAGCAATGCCCTTTACAGGTAAAGATAGTTGAATTGCGTTTTATATGTAACGAAAATGAAAATTGCCATGGCACGCTGTTAGAGAGTTCTGACTGATGTGATCCAAAATAACAATTATATTACAATGTGGCAAGTCTGGCAAAATCTTGTCAATCATGGACAATAACAAGAAAATATGCTGCAGTAGTGGACTGCGGCATATGCACCGCTGCATTCATAAAATAGACAAGAAATTTAAAACATTTTGGATGAAAACGCAATAACTAAGGTATTTTAAAAGTCTCAGAAATTAAGCCTTCTTTACAGCGCTGTTTACATAATTTTTTCTTTTGAACTGGGTGATGAAGAATGTAAACGGGAATTGGATTTTTTATGTTATTGCTGCTTGATTAATAGTTTAGATCCCATACACGCGAATAGCATTTACAGTAAAACTTTTAAGCTACAAAATTTGAGAGAAGTATGTTCTCTTAACAGTATAGATAATTCTAAGGAAAAATTTGTAACCTTGTCTTATAATATAATTAATAGAAAATGTGCAAAATATTTCAAGAAGCTGGTTTCCAAGTGAACTTTAAAACTACGAATTGTCTACGTAACTATTTACCTACAGTTCAGAACAAACTACAGTCAAACTTCCATAATTTGTACCTCCATAACTTGAAATTTCGATAATTTGAACAAAATAAGATTCCCCTGCCAGATGACCTATACTTTCCATATTAAATTTATTCTATAACTTGAATTCTGTAACTTGAATTTTTTGATATATTGAACAAATATTGTTCCCCATTCACAAAAAACCTCCATAAGTTGAACTATTATGTCAAAATACTACCAATATGCTACATATTATTTAATAAGTACTACGCACTATTTCTATATTGAATGCAGACGGTCAGAGATAAATTCACAATTTGTTTTAAAACATATCAAAGGAACATGAAGAAATTGTTGATCACCCAATATATGGGATAAATATCGACTTATTGCTCTCATACTGCACTCTAGAACGTAAGAAATGTTTTAATAACGTTTATACGATGTCCTGCATACGGTTCTATTTTTTCCACGTTTTAATACAGAAATCCGATAACTTGAATTTTTGATAATTTGAATTTTTTCTTTGGTCCCTTCAGATTCAAATTATGGAGGTTTGACTGTATTGGGATAATTATGGAAACGCTAGTTTATGGTACGGAAAAACATAAGTGGAGTTAATTTAGATGTTTATAAAAATAATTAACAATGCCAATAGGTTCAAATTATACATGGACACGTGTAAATGTGATGATATATAGGTATAAAATAGCAATGTAAATATGGGTTATATACATTATATCTGCTTGTTTATAAAAATAATAATGCAAATATTAGTCAATACAAATGTACATAAATTTATATGGAGTATAATCATCACTGAGAAAAATAAGTTAGTCATTGTGACCAAGAAGGGTTAGTCAGTGCAAAAAGTTTGTCATTTTGACTAGTTTATGTTAGTCATTCAGAGGATGACCAACCTAGCTGACTAACATATGTTAGTCAACAGGTATGAGAGTAATTGTGACCAACTTAGGTTGGTCAATTTGACTAATATTTTGGCAGTAATTTCAAAAATTGGTCACTTTGACTAACTTCAACTTAATAAAAGTTGGTTGAAAGTGTGACCAACTAAACTTAGTCAAAGTGACCAACTGTATAAATGGTCGCATATTATGGAAACATACACCACATATACCATATATTATAATATATGTTTATACCAAACATTGGTAATTTTCATAGCCATTAATGTAAAAATTTGTATTAGCCAAAATGGCGCCGTAAAACGCCGATTGCGAGTTAACTAAGCGCTTAATCGAAAATTTACCGGGAACGTAAATTGTTCGGAATGTCACAATACATCTTACACTGCTCTTTGCATTATTTTCAGAACGCTAGTTACGGTGTTTTAAACGGTGTTGTCTGTACATCACTGTCAGTTTTACAGACAACACTGGTAAACAAACCCAAACTAACTTTCTGAAAATAGCGGAAAGTGCAATATAAGATGTATTGCGACATTCCGAACAATTTACGTTCTAGGTAAGTTTTCGATTAAACGCTTAGTTAACGCGCAATCGGCGTTTTACGGCGCCATTTAGAGAATAGAGCAATTGTACTACAATTTGATAACTTGGCTACACTGGTATCCGCGTTCGATTGCGCCTTCCGCGTTCCATTCGCGTTTCGTGAAATTATTTAGCATTCTTATCAGCACAATCCGCCGTTTTCTGCCAATAAAAGCATTGCATCTGAGGAAAACTACAGTTTTTCTTCAAGCTGTATAAGCTTTCATCTTGTAAGAGGTAAATAAACTCATAATTAAGTTTCAAAATGTACTAATCTCAAACGTACATTGTGTTATATTCAGCCAAGATTGATTCAGCTAACAGGGGGACACAGCGAACCAAGCCAAGTCTGCTTGCTGCATCTGTAGTAAAACTGCACAATTGTTTCTGTTGTGCAAAGGTAATAATATGCAATATTTTATTTTTATACCATCATTTAATTTCTTATTCTGCAAATACAATCTCAACAAATAGTGGGAATGCTCGAGATTCCTCACTTTTTGACGTCACATTGATGAACAATTTGACATTGTGTAAGTATAAAAATCGCATTTGAAATGACATCAAAAAGCAAGAATTCTCAAGATTTTCCACTATTTGCTGCTATGGTAGTTGCAGAATAGTAAGTACAATATGCCCATGGAATAATGTGAAGTATAAATGTGGTTAGAAAAACATTTAAATGCGGAATAAGGGATACTTAGTACTAAAATAAAACAATTGTTTTTCACAATATGCATGAATTGCGCAAAATTGCATTGCATCTACATTAAATGTCTAATATTGTGAATACAACGTATGTTTCATAAAATTTACAATTATATATTTTACATCAAATTTTGGTCATTGCTATTTTCTCCTGTATGCGCTGATCGATATCTATCGATAGTGGCAACGACGATACAGAAGCGGAAAGCAACGGCGGAATTTGACCGTGCCGATGGGCAGCCTTGTTCATTGCCCGCGCGATCACCAAATACCGGTTTTCCCCTTCCAAAACCGGAATAGCCCGATTACCGTTTTTGACCGTAACATATGTTCTCCATTGGTGCTGTAGGTGCTGTAGGCGTTCAAAATGCGCCTGCAACTGCTAAGATCCTATTTATGTTGCAGCAAAAATGCCTAAAATTGTTGAAAAATTAAATATTTATGCCGCAACACTTTCCCAGCTTATATTAATAACAGCTTAGGTATATATTGGCTAATTCAGTACGCTGATGTAATTCTTTCTATGTAAGATTGTCTCTATTCACCACACCATTACCTAAATTATTTGTTACAGCATTTTTGCATTCGTCTTGAAAATGTCAAAATGTATAAGCAATATTAGCAATATTAAGAAACAGCTTTAGAAATACAGCATCTACACATGTGTATTGGTCCAGTTATTACAGTATATTATATAAAATGATGGGAAAGCTAAATTCAGATTTATAATGCCAAGTGACAAAAGTTTACATTTTCTGGCAAAAGGTGCACAAACATTGGCTGCAGTTAAATGGAGCAATTCAACTGCACATATTGCACGTTTTCAACATTGAAGTTCAGAAGACTGCTGCTACATTTTGAACATGCACATTCAGCTGAAACATCGTTCTCCGTTTGCTGCGGAATAGAGAATTGTTTCAAGAGGTACAACATTGTCCAGTCATACAGGAAGCACATACAACGTAAACATGCCAGTTTCTATTGTGAGCACCTATATCAGAAAAGTAGTGAGATTTCTGACAGCCGTGCTGTACAAGAAGCTGGTGCAGATAACTTTGCCCAGGAAATTGATGCTACTGAAGAGCATGAACCAAACTTACAATGTGAAGAAGAAATTGCAAGTGCTGCACCTAAAATGAACAACAGCAAGAGGTTTGCCAAGTTTTTGCTTAAATTGCGGGAAGAGAAAAAATTAAAAAGAATGTTTTCAAGGATGTTATCAATGAGATGAGATATCACTTTGCAAACTCTATGGCTAGTATTGAAAAAAATCTTCATGATATGTGGCCTGCGACTCATCAACTATCTCAGGGGATGTGTAAAAGTTTGCTCAGCCCTTTACAAGATCTCCTGGACTTATGCGACAGCCTGGAAACCGAGTAGAAGCAGGAAAAGTATTTCATCGAAAATTTCCATGTGATATCGCCAAAAGAAATTGTCATTGATACAAAATCAGAATTGCAAGAGACTATGCAGTATGTACCAATTGCTGACAGCTTGACGCAACTCCTACAATACGACGATGTCCTAACTGAAGTGTTACGAGGACATAGATCTGAAGATGGTTTATTACGTGATTACTGCGACGGCACAGCATCCCAAAATCATCCTATCTTTTCTAATGATGGACTTAGCTTGGAAATTCAGTTGTATTTCGATGATTTTCAAGCAACTAATCCCATTGGGAATAAGACAAGTGTACATAAAACTACTGCAGTGTATTACATTCTAGGCAATATCTCACCACAATTCAGGTCGAAATTGAACGTTATTCAGCTGTTGATTTTGTGTCGTGCATATGTAGTCAAGCGTCTAGGGCTATGCAAAGTACTTTTACCGCTTATTGAAGATCTGAAGCAGTTTGAACAGCAAGGTCTACAAATCAAATGTGGTGACGGTGTGACAAGAAAATTCCAAGTTGGCATTGTTTTCATTGTTGCTGACAACCTTGCTGCCCACAATGTGAATGGTCTCTTTGAGAGTTTTTCAGCTCTCAAATCGTGCAGATTTTGCCACGTTTCCAAGGATGAAATGCAAGACGTGTTTGATGAGGTGCAAGTGCAAAAGCGTGATGCCATCTCTCATGATGTCCAAGTGAATGCGGTGATTAGTGACCCAACTCTAGCTAAGGCCTATGGTGTTAAATGTGCATCTCCTCTCAATGAACTTAAATATTTTCACACAATATGGAACTGTCCATCCTGTTTAGCACATGACATTTTTGAAGGTGTGGGAATTGACGTTTTAGAAGCTGTTATTTATCATGGTGTTAGTAATAGCCACTATACTCTGAAATATTTAGCAAGTCGTGTTAAAAATTTCCCATACGGAGGGACAGACAAAACGAACAAGCCTTCATATACTAATTTTGAAATGCAGGGTTTACAAATTAAGCAAACGGCTTCCCAAATGTGGTGCTTGTTGAGGCTGTTCCCCTTGCTAATTGGCGAATTCGTGCCTGAGCATGATGAGTATTGGCAAACGTTCCTTGTTTTATTGGACATTGTAGATATAATATGTTCACCAATATTGACACAAGCTGACATGGATTTGTTAAATCTTCAAGTGAAAGACTTCTTAAGCAAAATTGCACTTCTTGATTTGCTTCACATCAAACCTAAGGCGCATTACATGATTCACTATGCTTCCCAAATTCAAAGTTTTGGACCCCTCATACACTGTTGGACTCTTCGATTTGAGAGTAAACATAACTATTTCAAAGAAATAATTGCGGCCACAAAAAACAAAAAAAATCTTAACAAAACAATGGCCACACGACATCAATTTTTGCAAGCTTTCTTATCTTTGGATGCGAACTTGCTCTGCAGTACATCTGATACCACAGGTGGGAACTGCACCCCAGTGAGGCTATTGGACTTTTCAATTCAGTGCTTATTGAAGGATATTACATCTAGTGAAACTGTTTATGCTGTCAAGTCTGCAACAATTAATGGTGTTAAATATAAGATCGGTACTTGTGTGGTAGTTGATTACAAATTGGATAATTATGTGTTTGGCAAATTATGGACATTTTCATTGTATGTGGTGAGGTATATTTATTGATGTCACTGTTGGAAGTTGTGGAGTTTTCAAACCATTATCACGCGTACAGCGTCAGTGTAACACGTGAAAAGAAATTATTCCAACAACATGAGTTTTTAGATTACTACCCTCTAGAAATGTATAAGGTTCAAGAGAAATATTTTATAACAATGAAAAAATAAAGTTCATCATGATTGATGTAAATAGTGATGCAATATTGTTAGAATTAAGCAGTGGTTATTTTGGAATATTGGGACAATTTTCATTATGTAACGAAAAATCGCATGACAGAAATCCGCATTTATACTTCATTCCCTATTTTTATTGGGCATTTCATTATGTTGCATTGTAAATGTATAAGCATAGCATTTTGCACTGTTTTCAATTCTGTAGATGTTGTTATATCATGTCACCTATGGCAATGACAAGAAGTTGGTCTCTGTCCCATCCAAAAACACTGTGCTATTGGAAATAATCCGTGCATTTTCTATTAATGCTACAACTGAGCAACTCCAGCTGCAGTGCTGGGCAGCAGAATGGGAGGACTGGATAAACACAACAGCGGATGATCTGCCAAGTGGAAGTGCAAAACTTCGGGTTTTCATCATTCCAACAGGAGAAAATCTCAGTTTAAGTGACAAATTGGATGAAATGCCAGGACCACATTCACTAAACCTTGAAGTATTTGAGCAAGCTGTTCTGCAAGAAAAGGATATGCAGGAAAATGTTCGTTTAGAAAAATGCACTGGAAAAGTAGTGGATTTAGGAGAAGATCCACCTCAGACAACCGATTTAAGCATACAATCCCCAAAACCCAAAAAGTACAGAACTAAGTGTATAAGCATTCTATTAAAAAAAATAATAGTGGGTAACTAAAACATATTACTTTAACAGTCAAAGTATGAAGAGAAGCTGCTGGCCATCACCTTTTCAGATACCATTTCAAGAGTTCCCCCGTGTATTAAAGGATGCTCTTCGTAATGAAGACAGGCTCAACGATAAATTGCCGAGTATTCTAATGGATGCCATTTATGAATATGTGATTCGCTTTACACAGTAAGTGAGTCCTTTACATTCTATTTTGTTAGCATGTATGTAATTGTACGAGACTTCTCTTAAGCTACCCAAGACAGCGTGAATACGAAGCGGCAATCAGAGCATTATTAAATGCCTTTCCTTACCTTCGAGATTGTGAAGCAGGACAAAACGCAGTGGTATATTTTGTAGTTGTAAGCGATTTTCGTATTGATAACTAACATGTTCTTATTAGAAGTATTACAAAGCATCACTGCAACACAAGTTTCAAAATAATCGGAAACGTAGAGACAAAGATATCCCTGAAGTACAAGCAAGGAAGAAGTTATTTGCAGATAGAAAAAAGCAGAATGAGCAAACCCCTTTTATGACTCAACAACAGCAGCAGCGAAAGAGTTGCACCCTGGTATCCTGTCCAGGGAATGCTTATGGGCTCCATAATTATTTGCTAAAGCGTCCTGTACATGAGGATCGCAATTCAATCAAAGTGCACAAGCAATGGCTGCAATCCGAGTTCAAAAAAACAAGAAACCAAGACAAAAAGAAAATTCATGATCTCATGGAGAAGACATTTTCGGACAGACGCGATCAAGTCGTAAATAGTTTAATCACTGTAAAACAGCTGCGGGAGGAGTATCCATTTTTATTTGCAGTTGATCAGGTAACCTCCTCCAATACATTCAGTGTGTAGTGAGAAGCAACATAATTTAGAACTTTAAAGAAATATGGTATACAGACGCTGAATATTTATTCCTATAGATCCTAGAAGAATTCAAACGCCTATCAAATGTAGACATGGACTCACAGATGTTGAGCGGTATTGATAAATATGCGGCATCTTTATTTGATTTGGCTTCGTCAACAGCACAGGTGATTTAAATATCCAGCAAATTCTTTCATCGACTGATGAGAAAATAGGTAAACTTCAACACAGTAGTTTTACTGGGACTTTGCCATATTGCCCTGGCCACATTAAGGTACAATACTGTCCTTGGGTGTAAAATGGGACATGTTTCACTTAAATGACAGCAAGGGAAATCCGTGGCAGGAACCAGTAAAGCTGTTTATATTTTAAGTTTTTGGTTCGGCTAAGTAAATGCTCTTACTCTTAGATGAAACCAGGATGTGTGCCATTATTCTAATTCCACGCTTGCTGAAGGAAAAGTTGACTGTTATTGTGTGTCATAAATCAGAAGTAAGTTGTACTGTGTTTTCAATGAACCTCAATCTTAATTGATGCATTGAAAATAAGAATTAATTTTTTCTTAAATCTTAGGTGTCGCGAACA
This sequence comes from Glomeris hexasticha, assembly GCA_034695945.1. Taxonomy (NCBI): domain Eukaryota; kingdom Metazoa; phylum Arthropoda; class Diplopoda; order Glomerida; family Glomeridae; genus Glomeris; species Glomeris hexasticha. Next base: position 10,745 of record JAQIWR010001719.1, read on the forward strand.
GAACCTTTTCTCTGCTTTCATGACATCACAGATATATTTCATGCAAAATCATTCACTGTGGTGGCAGAGAATGAAGACATTTGTCACACCAACGATTTCTCATTAGGGCTCTCATGCTTAATGTCGACATATTATGTGCTTAATGCACAGTATCCCAAGGGAGCTGTGCGGACTCTGACATTTCTTCAAAAAGTTATTTTAAACATGCAAGACAGCGTACCCACCCCACATGGCGTACTACAGCTTCTGAAGAAGATAAACATCAAAATCGATAAGAGAAAACAACACTCAGGCCAGAATAAATTACTCACCTCTTAAAAATAGACACCCAGTTAATTACAAATTAAAAATTTTAAGGGTAATTTCAAACTAACTCGCAACTAAACTTATGTTTTCATCCTTATTGTTAAAAGTACATGTTGTGTTTTTTGTTTTCATTTCTCGTTTGCGTCTATATTTGTTGGAGATCCTCATGTTTTTCCACACCTGAAGTTGAGTAAGTATTTGTGAAAGCTGGAAACCTCAATTTGCACATAACTTAATAATTTTATGAACCGTAAATGTTGGAGTACTACATTGGTATATAGTAAAATTAGGGCCTCTGGTTTTTTTGTAAAAGCCATCATTTGCCATGGTATCAACACTTTAAGTTGCCATTTTGCAAAACTTGGTCCTCACTTTATTTGGACTTGGATTCATGAATTTAGATGGGGTTTTCACTATTCGAATCCATTTTTCATTGGCCATGTTTCTTTTGTAGCAATTTGATCTTTGATGTAATTGAGGGGTGACCCCTGGCTCACAAATCGAATATACTTGTAAATTCATTTGTCTGTAATATTAGGCACGTTTTTTTATGTCCTGGTTGACCTTGAGTGACCCAGGAGTCACCCCTTAATTATGTCAAAGGTGAAATTGCTACAAAAGGGACTTGGGCAATGCAAAAAGGGTTCTAATGGAGGAAACCCCATTCAAAATCACGGATTCGTTCTTGAATAAAGTGGGGACCAAGTTTCCCAACATTGCAACTTTGAGAACTGTTGCTGCAGGAAGCCCACACTTTTTTGAAAAATAAAAATACCATGGTCACTTCTGTAGACCTATTTAACCACAGGATGCATTAATTGTATAAAATAAATTTGTATAGCAAAACTTTAAGGCCACAATTTCCAGCTTTCACAAATACTTGCTCTGAGATTGTCAGTTCATCATATAACTAAAGTTCAGTTAGTTTATGTTCGCATATGGTTTATATTTTGCAATAAATTGCAAACTTTGAGTAATACAATGTGTGTATATTGGATCAAATGTAATGTTGACCATTTTTTTTAAATGTACCAGTTATGCTTTGTAATTTAAAGTTGTGTATAGTTTGTGCAGAGATTAACATATTTGACAATTCATAAATATTGAATAAAGTGAAATATCATGTTTGGTGTGGATATATTGTTATTCTTGAGTATGGTAAGCATTTTAATTTTATTGTCCACAAATAAACAATATATATTGTTATCAATATATATCATAACCACAGGGCGACAAAGCAATTCGCTTGCAGTTTACAAATACACAATGAACGACAATTACCCATTTTGAATAGGAATAGTTGGTCAAAACGGTCTAGGCATAATCGGTCAATCCGACTAAGAAAAGTTAGTCAAAGCTTTGTCCTGTAAATGACTAATTTGCCTTAGTCATTTTGATCAATTTAGAAGATTAGTCACTCTGACTAAGGAAAATTAGTCACTTACAGGACAGCGTTTTGACTAACTTTTCTTCGTCAAAATGACCAACTTATTTTTCTCAGTGATATTTAAATGTTCGAAAATGCATTGTTTTTTTTTTAAATTAAGTGAATGTAAACCTTAATTAAACTTTATGCCAATATGCACAAATTGTTTTTTTCTGTTAGAAAAATAGTTATTTTATAACAAATATTGTATAAACTTCATAGGATTTTGCCAAAGACAGCAACATGGATCCTACTTGCAAACGACTTCTCCTTCAAGATGAGACATTGATAGTGTCAAGAGTGGATGAAGTTAGGAGAGTATCTAACAGTGGTAGAACCTAGTTACGTTTGACCTTGGTTTGACTGGTCCAAATTTGTATACAGGCTTCCCTATTATCGAT
>JAQIWR010001720.1:0-12870 GCA_034695945.1 Glomeris hexasticha
ATCGCGAATTTCTTAATACATCCAATTGAGAAGTTTCGTAGTTTTTCATCGCGCACAACATATAATTTTTTTATTTTTTCACGGACTGTCCCTTTAATAATTAATTGTGAATAGATAGATAGAATGACATTCAATGATTTGATTTGCAGTCAGGGAAGTGTTATCGTGCACTTCTTGTTAACGTGGCCGGACCACGTGTACCGCGTAACACCTGAACAGGCTACAACGTATTTCACAGACCACCTATCAATCAATGGTGACAGTTTTGGAAGTTATAGGATCGATCCTGATTACTTCGCACTCAAAGGTATTTATTTGGACGTGGTAGTTGGACGGTATGCGGTTTACTTAGTGCGCGCTTAACTCTGTTGGATGATCGAATTATAAATACTGATTTAAGATTATTAATTTATGTAATTTCTTTCCAGAGCTGACAAACAGATGTGAAGATAGTAATGGTGGTTGTAGTGAATTCTGTCATTGGTCATCCGGTGATCTGAGGTTCATGTGTTCGTGCAGCGAAGGACACGTGTTGGATGCAGATGGAAAAACATGCTTGACATGTGAGTTATAACTTGTAGAAATCTATTTGATAATAACAATGTCCACGAAATATAAGTCCACCTGGCCATTGCAGCTTCCCAATCTCATCCACCAACTGATACTTTCCACTCAACGTTCCACCAAGACCATACCACCAGTTACGAAGACACCACCATAACCACCGATTCTACGACAGCCGCCAGGACATCTTCTGGATCCAGAGGCCGTCAACTGATTTTCGGTCCCGACCAAGAGGACATCACCACCACCAATGAAACCTACACATCAGAGAGCAGCGAACCTAATTTGTCAACGGTAACAACCCCTGAGCTGATCTACGAAGTTGAACCGGAGCCATCGGAGACCACACCAGTACCCGAATCCACTCAACACACTCTAGAGGAAACCCATGACACCCATTTCGGATTCGGTTTTAACTCCTCAAGTGTTACTTTGGATGGTAACGATACGGTTACGGTAACAATGTCGCCGCATGAAATTCACGAAACGGTGTTCGGCAACGATACGAGTCGCGATCACAATACTAACCAAACCAACTCTACAGAAGAGGTTCAAGATGTAACAACAACAGCAACTACTACAGATTCAACATTTTCATTTACAACAATAAGCAGCCATGAAATGGAAGAAGTGAATTTCACCATTCCGGCGCTTACCGAAGACGATGACCACGTGTTCTTCGGCTTGAACGTATCACGCGCAACCGACGAAACAACTTCCTCCAATGACATTTCCTCAAGTGATTCCACTTCTGAACCTCATTTTACAAATAGTAACACTAACTATACTGTTCCCACTATTTACATGGACGACACCAACGTCAGCTACACGCATGTTAACACGTCAAGCGAGGAAGAACATCTCTCCACTTTAGACACAGACAATGACAATTTCACTGTATCCATGATGGTCACAAAGCCAGAATGGGAGGAAGAAACAGAGTTCTCCAGTAACCATTCCACCACTGGCCATGGTTGGGATAGTTTCTCCCACATGCTGACCACTCTGAACGAAGCCACCGTGGGCGAAAGCGAAGAGATGGATACAACGGTCACCGAGAGTTACCATGAGATGAATTCGTCAATGTCATCATCAACATCCTCAGATGCAACTCAATACCATGGAAACCTTACCGAGATTCCAGAAACTACATTTGAAAACGTGACTACGTCAGACTTCAACGTGCAGGACATGGCAAGGATTTTTCCGAGCGGTGGCGAAGATGCGCAACGCGCGGATGCGGTAACGACACCAAGTAGTTTACATGAACCGATGTCCGTATCAGAAAACCACACTGAGCCTACAATTGAACTGATGTTAAATACAACTGATGATGATAACGGTGATGAAAGCGGAGTTACCGAGAACCCCACGTCACCGTGGACAGCGGTCACTTACAGGCATCTTTACCAGCAATCTAACACCACCCAAGAAGATAACCCTACCACCCCAGAGTTACTTACCATCAACTCGACTTTGGAACTGGTACCAGGGAACTCTTCCACATTCCAGACCTTAACTTTAAGCCATACGACCGGTGAGAACACGACCGCGTTGAACACCGAAGACAAAAGTACGCAAAGTTCCTCAAGTTTAACTTACACAGAAACTGTAGCAAGTTTCTCTACAAATTCCTCTACAGATTACCTTACAGGTTTCTCTAACCACGAGACGAGCGACTCGATGGAACTAACCACGGTTGCTGAAGAACCGTACCCGTACACCCAGTAACGCGCGTATACTCATTACCGTATATCTGTTCGTTATTAAATATCGCAAGTGATTATTTAATGGTCGCCGAATGCAAGAGTGGTCATTATTTTTTTAATAATTGAACTCCCTGATAACAAGGGGTTGATCTGATTATTACAGACCCTTTCGGATCCATTCCGTCCATACACTTGACACGATCACGCGCGTTGAATGTGGCGTGTTGCGTCAAGTACCTGTTTGTGTTACGTTATATTATAGTGCAACTACACACTGATATAGTTTGTAGTCTGGAATATGTAATTGTTTGTCACGATGTTTTTCATTTTCATCGTTTAAACATACAGTAAAAGTTCACACGAGTCGGTCTTCGTTAACGGATCGCATGGGCAAAGTCAGATACTATACTAACTTTTTTAAAATTAAGTACTATATAAACACGAAAGCATGAAGAGACATTTGTTTCATTCAGTCTGTAGTAAATGCTGAATTATTTATGTACTAGTTTCTGTTCGAATTGCACATTTGCCTCACTTTGTTCGCACGATTCAAAAACTGTCGTTTTGTCATTTATATATTTTATCGAATGACCAAAATATTATTCCTACTACTTATAATTATTGTTGCATTACATTTTAAAATACAAAATAATATTTTAGATAAGCCAATATTTCACACATTCAGCCATATTTATTAAAATGAACATTCAAAATTTCCAGGTAATAGTAATAGTTGTGAGTCAATGGAGTAATAGTTTTGGTCCAATTGTGTATTTTAAATCGCAAGCTGCCTCAAGAATAATTGCCCGGTGCTTTGAGTACGAAATGTTTTTGCTCGCACTTTTATTTTATTATATTATGTATATGTGTATTTACCACTTCATTAATGTTGTAAATTCGAAATATCGTTTTTTTTTTGTAATTATTATTACGTGTTTTTTTTCTGTGTTGGTCACAAGCTTTGAGATTTGTACCAAAACTGATTGTGTTGTAAACAACTAGTTACAGCCGGCTTTGGTTTTGTTACCTGTTACCTTTGTTATTTGAGTTAATAATCAGTTATACAAAACTTCAAAGTCATGCTCGTTGGACTGTATAATCAAATTAACAAGTTTGAGTTGTAAAATATCATCCAGTACTTACATAATTATGGCTGACTTCTTCCTGTTGAAGGTTAACACAACAGCAGCTGATCCAACTGGGAAAGCAAAATACTAGTTATAATTAACCATTGGACATTTTTATCCTAATTTATAAAAATATCGAACCAAAAATTTTTTTTCGTTTGTTCCTGTTTTTTGTAAATGACTGAAGTTATAGAAAATTTAGAGATGTTTACCAATTAAAATTGTCACAATTTACTGTTAAATACGTAATTAATTAAGCATGGTAAACATTATAACTTGAAAATTGAAAACAGTAATAGGCCTACCAAATTTAATGAAAAATTATAACACACTCATTTAATAGGCCTACCAAATGTATTTAGAATACATTTCAAAGGGTTGAACATTGGAAAAACTTTTTACAAATCAATTTTATATTTGTAAAGTAATGCCCAATATTTTGTTATTTGAAACCACATTTACGAATTAAATTATCTTTCATTAAAGCATCTTTATTTCGGAATATATATGTACAACATTTACGTTCATGAACAAAAGGAAACATCCTAATAATCCCATTTGTCGCAGCTTTTCATTCGTTTCAGAAAAATGGTAATTCACTTTTATTAATTTTGAGAACGTTTCTAATGTTCTAGACATAGGCCTACTATACAAAACGTTACAATTTTTACTTCTGCAAATAAAAAATAAATGAGAAAATGGCGCCCATCGATTATATATAAAAAGAAACTTGCTTTACATCAATATTTCCAACATTCCTTTGGCCACATAAATAACAGAACAAAAATCAATCTCAAAATACTTTGTATGTTTTGAAAAATTGGGGGGAAAGGACCACATCTTACTCCCTGAGAATCCCCCACAAAAAACGCTGGAATGGAAATATTTACCAACATATCAATTCAGAATATATATATAATATCGTCATATATATAATATATATATATATACCTTATTTATATTTACAATCATCACAAGATGTATGCAAAGCGAAAGAGCATTCCACCTTAAAATTAGGCCTATATTCGCCATTATTAGTATCAACATCATCTTGTTTCAAGATTTTAAAAAATGGAAAACCATTCAGTTATTAAATTTAAAGTGATTGAAAACAAAACACAAATGTATATAGTTGTGGAATGCTCGAGACAAATGCGTTGCACATACATCACAACAAATTGACAAAATGGCGAAGATGATGACCTCCATTTTCTTTTTTTAGTCACAATAAAACCCGTTATTTGTATAGTAATAATAATACAGCTCATCAACAGCAAACACCACGGCAATTATAGAAGAAGCAAATGTAAGTATTATTAATTAGAAGATACCCGTTTTCTTCAATGGACACTTTTCATTATATGTAATATTGACCCTGTTGGTGCCATATGGCATTTTGGCTTTCATCCACTAAAATGCCAAAAACTCAAACTGTAACATGAATTACAAATCCAAATTAAACCAAACCTGTATATGAGGACACTTTGGTTATTCAATGCTTATCTGAAAATGTTACATTAAAATTGCATCTATAGTGCAGCATCGAAAAACGATTCAACTAAATTCAGAATGATACAGACTGTCAGATTCAGGAATGTGATTTTGTGTTTATTAATAAAAAAATATTTTCAACAAAATTTTAGTTATAGATCGTTCTTCGATGTTGTGCATCAATTAAGGAATTTCACTGACTGTGCATGTTTTTAATTATTTTAATCACATTTAAATTTCAACAATAAATTTTATTTAAACAGCTACAAGACAAAACACAGACTGATTTAAAAAATAATAATTTTAGCAAGCTCAATTAGAGCAGAAATAGTGAATAAAACCAGAATTTCGTTGTCAGCATTGATGGATTTAATGCAGGTACGTAACTTTTACAGTGTGTCAGGTAAATGTCAATGCAATTCATTGCAATAAAAATAGGAGTAATTTTACCAAAAAAATCATAAAATATTGAAAACAAAATTCAGGGAATTTCAAAATTTGTATAAACCTTTATAACAGTTTCAGGTCGAGTATATCGGCATTTTTTGCAGAAAAACCATAAGTATTTTGATACGTACACCAACGAGATTAATTAATTAATTAACTAATTACAAACACTAATTGCATTTGGCAGCATTTTCACCTGTGTGGTCTTTTTCTCGACACTTAAAAACACAGTGTTCATTTCTTTTTTACACTAATCATATTATTATACACTACAAAGCTATTCTATTTATTACAATATATAATAATATTGCTGGGCGGAAATTCGTATATAATTACATATCGACGGGAGGAAAATGTTCTAATCATATGCACACACTGCAAAATTCTTATATTTTTCTGCAACGACTACTGTTATTTTTGGGGTTAGAAACTATGATTACGTACTTTAATGACCAGATTTCTTTTTTTGCCAGGACTATGACACAGGCTTTGACACAAATTACAATCACAATTAAAGCACATTTCCAATTTTCCATATTTTTTCAAAAAAGATTATTTCATATTTTGCATGGATAAACAGTTGGTTTACTTATTCGGTATACTTTTCAACCAACCTAAACTGACTGAAGTAAAAATGGTATATTATAATATTTTAATAATAAGTTCGAAATAGTATCTAGCACATCTTAGGAATTGGTATTTTTCAACCACAGTGCTTTCCAATAATATATCACACGAGTTTTGATTGAAGGAACTTTGATTGCTGCATCAACATGTATGTATTCAATTATGGGGTTATATTTATAAAACAAAATTCCCCAAATATTTGGTAAAATGGTGAAGCAAAACGTAAATTTGAGCTCAAACCTGTCATTCATACTAAGTTTGTTTCGTAAAATTTTAATTTCCCTTTCTAAAACGAGAAAAATTATAAATTTACGAAACTGTTGAGACACTCAACTAATTTACATATTTTGTAACCATTTATTATTATTAATTATTGTAGTAGTAATCATCATAAACAATACGAACTTTTTGAGCATTTTTAATATGAAATATAATGAATATTCCAGTTATCTGTTGAAAAATGTTCATTTCTTGGCAGTAAAAATGATGCAAATTAGTTGACAAGTGTCGCAATATTACTTTTTCTTTTGTTTGTTACTTATGTCGACCATGCAACAGGCAGAGAATAGGAACTTGAAAACATTAAATAAACCCGTAAACATTGCAAAATCGACGATATTGAGCGTCGATCCTTACCATGAAATCAAGGAATTTAAAACGTTCATTCCAATTTTCAAATTGCAGGCAGGTGGCAAAACCAAAAACGACCGTTATCGCTGCCCGTATTCGAATTTTCAAATCGTAACAATGGCGTTTCGATACACACTATCGATATTAATCGATATAGAAAGCGCGGGCTCATTGATCTAGTTTTGCAAAACAAAACGTTGCAATAATAATAATTGTGAAAATTCCCTATTTTTAATAAATTACACGCCAATTTGATAACACATTCGGTTTTCGAGTTTTCGAATGCGTGCTGCGCCACCTCGTATTAGAAGTGAGAAACATTTAGCATTTGTGTAATTGCAAGACATAAAAAAATTCAAAAATCTGCAAATTTCACCATTTCAACTGAATACGCTGAAAATTCTTATTCTTTCATGACTGTCTAAACTGTCACAACCGTGCCCCACTCTCTCAACAAGGCTCTCAAACAGCTCAATTGTTTCGATTACATATACCCTTGCATATACGAACGATAACGTTCCACTTCAGCGCCACCTGGACGCAGGATGCATCATTCACACATTGCAGCAATAACGCATGCTGTCCACAATGGCGATAATCAGGGGTGTAAAAAATAAAAAGAAACATTAGTATAATTGACCACTACACTCCAGAATGGAGATTGGGTAAATCGCAGGCTAGATGGCGCTGCATAAACTAGGGCTGCATCACATATGTGCAGTTGTAATTTCCTGAGACACTTTTCGTAATGTAAAGTACACTATTATATACATTTCATGACACTTCAAAATTCAACTGCGATATCCATCCACTCATATTACAAGCACACAACATTGAGAATCATTCCATAAGGCGCATCGAGGTTTGTTTGCTAATCACAATTCCAAAAATACGAGTGACTGACTAGACGAGAAAAAGAGTTGCTTAAATTTTGATTCCCAACTGTAGTTTTCTACTAAATGTAGACTCAGTGTAAAAGCACTAGGAACCGTTTTGTTTGGTATATATAGGAACTTGGAATCGATACACATTACTTACTTGCACATGCCGCGTCACAGACATTGAACAATTTTCTCAAGGAACCATTTCACTACCGGTCCACTAACTGACCGATATTATGCAAAAATTCACAAGTGAGCTGTGCGGGCAATGTGCAAGAAGAATGCTACCTTGTCTTTTGCCTGATGGCCACACATGTTGCACTTGAAAGGATCCTTGAAGCCATGGTAGCCCATGTGAACCGTGTACATGACACAGTCTTTGAACGCCATGTCGCAGTACTGGCACTCGTAAGCTTCCTTCCAGTTCTGATGCTCATCGAAGTCCACGTTAATGTTGTTACCAGATGCACTTCTAGTCGCTGTTAACATGTGGCGATGAGACCGGCCATTAACCCTTTCCACTGCATCTGCCAGAAGCCCTGTTGTTGCATTCCCCGCGAGTAACTTGGTAGCCATTGTTGAAACAGGCATCGAGGACTTCCACGACGAATCACCGTTGGGTCCATCAACTTCTCTATCCCTGTCCGTTGAATCATTACTATCTTGTTCCTTATCCGTCATCGCGCCATCATCCGCTTCACCGGCTCCACCACCTTGCGCAAACCTACCACCATCTTCACCACCGGCTTCCGAAGGCGAGGATGCCGTGAACTTCTCTTTCAGTTTCATGCAGATACGGTCCAACTTGAATGCTTTACCTTTACGCCTGTGCTTGCTTGGAGGAGACACAGTGCTTGCTACAACCTGACTTGAAGCTACCGGAGGAGAGTCTGGCGGCGAAGCGCTGGACCGTTGCTGCTGCGATGGGGAGTACGCGGATGACCCGGAAGCCATGGCAGGGTCCTTCAGCAGACGGTTACCGTTGTTGTGTTTTGAGCTGCTGAGATCTAGAGCTAGAGGAGATTGCCCCTGTTGCCCATGTCCTTGTCGCTGAGAAGTCACCCTTTCCTCCACTTTGGCTGCGGTGTTAGCAACAGAGCTCCCAGAGACGTGGTGCACGCCGTTGCCCCTGGATGTTGCCGTAGTCATGGTAGGAGAGCTGTTGCTAGTTGCGAGTGAAACGGCAGAAAAAGACGAGGTCATCGGGATTTGAGCAGCATCTGCAACCATCAGCGGCTGCAAGCCAGAGGTCATCAACGGCCCCGCGATCGGGTTGAACGAAGCGAAAGAGTGAGGCAGAAGCTCTTTCACGAACATCGATCGAACCGAGAGGTTTTCCGAGAACATCCGAAGGTGTTCCAGAGGGTGTGCAACATGGGGTTGCATCTGCTGATGGTGGAACTTTGGTGGAATGTGGGGTGGCCGGATCGATCCACCATTCTCTTGCTTGAACGCATGGTTTTCGGGGTTTGCGTGTCTCGGGTGGCATCCGACTTGGTGAGTTGGTGGTACAACAAGAAGTTCGGAAGACTGAGGAGGGGGTGGAGGAATAGGTGGCCCGAGTGGAGGTGGTGGATGAGAAGGAACACGCTGATGAGGCGACAACTGCATCTGCGCGGAGGGGCACATAGGGGAGTTATTCTGATTACGAGGACTTGGGTGTTGGTGGTGCGATGGTCCCGAAGATGGTCCGTTGGTTCCAGAAAGTTGCTGTTGCTCTTGCATTAGTGCTTCGGAAGTGATGCCGTATAAGTTGCAAAGGTCTTGGTTCTCGGCTGCCGCGTGGAGGAGCATGTGTTTTGTGAAAGTTTCGCGCACGTCCGTCACAAACTCACACAAGTTACACCTCATGATGTCCCCAGGATGACCACCACCACCGCCGCCGCCACCACCACCACCTCCTCCACCTCCACCTGGAGGATATCTGCCATTGTCGGGCAATTCTTCCTTCACATCTCTGCCAAATGCCTTACCTAAGCAGATAAAAAAATAACAAGTCATTAACACACTTTAAAACAGGAAGTAATTAGGGTTATTATTACACTGATTTAATACATACCTAATCCCATACCATGGAATCCATTGATAACGTTTACATTGGCCGGGAAGAGGTAAGTGGGAAGGCCAGCGGCAGCTGCGGAAGCTGAAGTTGGCGCGATTCCTCCGCCGTTCAACGACAACTGAAGAGGTCCAAAAGGAGAAAAGCCGGACACAAGATCCTCGTGGTTCTTCCTTATCCTAGGTCCTCTCCTGGAACCGTACACGTCTATGACAGGCATCGGGTTGGGCGTTCCATCAGCGTTGAGGACCGTTGATGGCTTGTGTCCGTACTTGCGCAAGTGCAGTTTTAAACTGTGGCAGTACTTTGTGGCGTAAGCGCAGTCCGAACACCTGTACTGGTAGATGTTGGAATGAGACTTCATGTGACTGTTGAGCATTGACTTGTTAACGCAAGAATAGTTGCACTTGGGGCACTTGAACGGTTTCGAGCCGAAGTGGTTGCGCAGATGGTATTCTAAGTGGTGCTTGTATTCCGTTACGAAAGGGCATTTGGGACACGACAGCAACTTCTCGGCTTTTATATGCGTCTTGCTGTGTTCCCAGAAGTCGGTCTTGGCAGTTGCCACAAAATTGCATTGCTTGCACTTGTAGGTCTTCAGTTTGTTCTGCGTGTTACCAACCCTCAAGGGCCTCGATGCACCGTCTGCCAGAGTCAGAGTGGTGTCGGAATGGAAATCCCTAACGTGCCTTTTGAGACGTCCTTCGGTCCTAGACCTGTAGTCGCACAAACCACATTTGTGGTCGCAGTGGGTGTTCATGTGGGAGTTGAAGTGGAACCTGGACGTGAACGTGAAGTTACACGCGTGGCACTGGTAAATCTGACCGGGTGTCCTCTGTTCCCCGTTATTGGCACCGCCATCTTTTCCACCTACAAAATCGACATTGTATTTTCTCAAACAATCTTCACCGGGTCCTTCGAAACGAATTTAAACCCAATATTTACCTAGTGAACCATCCAGAGGATGCGGCCTGTAATCGTACACTTGGCCATCTTCGGAGTGCCTTAACCGACCAAGAGGGTCTTCATCCTCCTCGCTGCGGGTTGTATCGGCAGTTGGTGGAAGAGGAGAACAAGAGGACACATCGTCCATGTCCATGTCGTCATCGGGACTCAACTGGCCATCGACATCAGAGTTGGCACAATCTCCCACTTCTTCATCCAGAAGGCCAGATTTGCGACGTTCCAGGTCACCATCGTCGTAATCGTAGTCATCTTCTTCGTGGGAATGATTGTGATGGTCTTTAGTGGATGATGGTGGACGTACAGGTGTCACTGGAGAAGTAGACCTGGACCTCGATTCTCTGGCACCATCTACTAGAGGAGATGCCAATGTCCTCCCAATGCTTTCTTCCACAATCGCCCTGTAAATTACAACATTGTCTTTAGTTGTTCTTCGATCTTAACTTATAGACCTGTCTGTATATAGATTATCAATCACCTTCCATCAGCCTCTGCCTTCAGCTTGTTCTCCAGTTCCATGGCAACACTCATGGTGGCTTCGAAGCCTATCGGAGAGGTCCTCAGGTCCAAAGCAGGGTGTCCATGCAAGAGACCTGGAGTTGTGGTCGTCGAAGTGGTCATCGTCATATTGGTCAGCATCGAGACGTCCATCAAAAGCGATGGAACATCATCAGAAACGTCGTTATTTACATTCGGACTTCATGGACACTGGTTTCAGAAACCTGCCAAAGTTCAAACAAACATAAACAAATCATTATTAGTAACTTGCTTCCTCGCATAATTCACGGGATGAAGAATGAACTCGAATTGGCGCCGCGGCGTTTAAACATTCAACAAACATTTCAGAGCAGATAAACCAGAGCAGTCAAAACCAACCCTTTTGGACAAGTACCCACCCACTTTCCTCTTGTCCAGCATGTAATTGATCCTTCAACAATGGTTACTTTGCTACTTGGGTCCCAAGAAAATGAATGAGCAAAGAAAGAAAATTGCGAGAACAAGCGAAACGGTCAAGTGCAGTGAATGGTCAGCACAAGAGTGCACAAGTGTCCAGCTCTGTTCTGGTCAGCATCCAGCAACCACCCAGCACCACCCACCGTCACATAGGAAAAACACAATGGAGTGGTCAGTGGACTGGACCAACACGCGAACGGCAGCAGCGACACACGCGTCCCAAACTGACCACTGTCCAGCTTTGCAGGCTCCCAAAGTGAGGGTCGAAACGAAGGAAAAAAGTAAGCAGTGCACGGTAATTGTCCGCAACCCATAAATCACGTGATCTTTTGTTGCGCAACACAAACGCGCCCATTAATTCCGTGCAGATTCTGCTGGGGGCCCCATAGTGTGTGCCCAATGTGGGGCCAGGGCCCTGGCCCTGGCAACGACAACGGGGCGGGGCTTAACGTTTCGTCTCTTAACAACACCCAATAAAGTTTAATTAAAACCCGATAAACTTCGATCAGGTCCCTTTAGAGCGGCCGGACAAACCAAAGGGCCGTTTGACAAAAAGAAGGGTAGGGGTTAGGGGAGAAAAGAAAAGGAGCGGTGGGCGTTTATGGGCGTGGGTGGGAGGGGCAAACACGCGTCTCAATTCGAGCGTCAGACCAATTAGTGGAGTGGACAGTGAAAATCGCAATGACCTCATGGTGTATAATCACAATGGTCACCCATATAATCCACATGTCCATTAAAAACTGCTTTTCTCGGCCCTTTTCTCTTCCAATTACCTTATTACCTTCAAATGAGCATATCAAATTCAGCCTTTATACACCGATTCAACTATCTTGGTCAGTACTGAAAAACGCCATTTCAACATTGGAATTACGTTAAAACTACCATTTCAATTTCATTTAAATAATTTCTGTCAACATTACTTCCATGGCCACAAAACTCGTCACAAGCTGCTCGGCAAAACACAACTGGTCACAACAATCCCCTTAGTTATAAATACATGCAGTAATCACAATTAAATTATTTCTCACTGATAAAGCATTTAAGTGTTTTCTTGCTTCCTATTGGCTGACAACTTCAATTCAATGGACAAAGAGATTTGTGGCTAAACCTAAATAATTTTCCCTAAAAAATCTGGCAACATGGGACATCTTATTTAGCCAAAAACGCCCCTTCATGGATCCAGCTCACCTTCATTTCCTGTTATCCCATATGGAAAGCATCAAGGGGCCAAGGGGCCATCGTCAGTTATACAGCCCCACGACCTTATAAACACACGCCAAAGTGCCCTCTAGCGAGCCATGTGGCAACTATTTTTTCCACTAAACAACCACCCAAGAAAGCATATTTTTTCCCCCCTCTTTTTCTGTCAGTCCAATTTTTGTTGGCACTCGCTCACCAACTGGCCATTGGTCATCTAC